>JAVTVY010023797.1:0-91474 GCA_036873755.1 Hanleya hanleyi | reverse complement strand
GTAACCCTAGAATTTGTGGAAACCCTGGGGGGGTCGGCTAACCAAAGACAAAAGGCAGATACCTGTATCAATTTGAGAGCGACAAGGCCGTCATTGATATGTAACCCAGGCCTCTCTGTTACCTGATAACTCGAGGGGGGCACCACCCTGGTGAAAGTCCAAGCTTTCTTTTGGTACACCCGCTAGGGAAAAACCCTAATAATACGAGCCTAATGACAAAGGGTAAACATTTATGTGAAGATTTGTATACTCACTTAATGCTTTCTTGACTCCGGCCGAGGCTTGTTCCCGGAGGGTGCATGCGCGTTGGACGGGTCCCTATGGACATGAGTGCTCGAAACGCGCTTTCTAACGGAAGGTACCGGAATAGTATGCGCGGCATTGCTCAGCCTTTTAGTGAGAGTAGCCATTTCAATGGTAGCTGTCGACGTAGAAGGGTCCAGGAGATAATACTTGATAAAAGTAGCCTCAGATCTCCACTGAGCAATGTCCATGATGTCACGTGTGAAGCTCCCTTAAATAACGCTTCCGAAGTGGCTACCGCTCTGGTCTCATGGGCTTTGGCGAAAACAAATTCTTTAGTCTGGGCAGCTGCATAGACCATCTGAATGGTTTCAACAATCCATCGAGCGATGGTGTCTATGGAAGACGGTTTGTGGTTATTGATCTGATGGGTAATCCACAAATGATTGTCAGAAGTTCGAAGATGTTTGGTAGCTTCGATATAATACTTCACAGCACGCACCGGACATAAGAATTTATCGTCAGGAGAGAACTTAACTAGGTCAGCTAAAACCAAGGGTTTTGCGCCATGTTTGATAGTCTCTGTTTTCGACACAAAGTCAGCCCGCGGCTGAAGTAGCAGACCTTCGCCCATGAAATGTAGGCGATCTTTCTCAGCGGAGAGAGCATGGATCTCTGATCTCCGCCGAGCGGACGCCACAGCGACGAGAAACACAGTCTTAAGTGTCAAGATCTTAAGACTGGCTTGACCCATGGGCTCGAAAGGTGGTCTCGTAAGTGCATTTAGGACCAATTCGAGATTCCATGCAGGAGGCATTTTCTTCACCCGAGGTCGTAGGTGGAACATGCCTTTGATCAGGTCGTCTAATGGTTTGCTCTGTGTAATCTTAGACCCGTCTCGAAAACCAGGGTGGATTGTCGCTATGGCAGACCGATAACCAGCTATTGTTACTGGTTGTAGTCCCTTTTCTTCGTATAAAAATACGAAGAAGCCTGCTACTTCTCCCGGAGTTGTTTGAGAGGATTCTTATAGTTTCTCTCGCACCACTCCGAGAACAGACTGAGTTTAGAGTTATAAACCCGTCTGGTGGAGGGCCTTCTACATTGTGCCATGAGATTGGCAGCTTGTTGAGAAAAGCCCCCCTGACGTCGAGATTCGATGACAGATTCCAAGCAGTCAGTTTGAACATTGCGGGATTGTCGTGAACTCGACACCCCCGGCATTGTGTGAGGAGATCTGGACGATCCGGCAGAATGCGTGGGTAGTCTACGACAAGATTGAGGAGACTCGTGAACCACGATCGTGTCGGCCAGAAAGGAGCGATTAGAATGACTCTGCAATTCTCGCTCTCGATCTTTTTGAGAACCATCGGAATTAGTATGGTCGGAGGATACGCGTAAGCGTACATTCCTGACCATGGAACCGCTAGTGCATCCACGGCGTGCGCCGATGGATCCGGAAACGGGCTCACATATATTGGGAGCTTTTTGTTGTCCTCCGTGGCAAAAAGGTCTACGTGAGGAGTCGACCACTGAAAGAAGACTTGTCTGAGTACCAAGTCGTTCAGCTGCCATTCGGTCGGACGGACTCTGTTGACGAGACAGAGAGTCGGCAAGCACGTTCCGTATCCCCGGAATATGCGCTGCTCGCAGGGTCACCTGATGCTTGATGCACCACTGGAATAGCTTCCAGGTCATAAAACATAGCTGGGGGGATCGTGTCCCTCCCTGCTTTTTTATGTACGCGACCACTGTTGAGCTGTCCGACCTTACCAGAACAACCTTCTCGAGCGGGAGAAACCGTTTCAACGCTAGGATGACTGCTCTCATCTCCAAGAGATTGATGTGCCAAGTCTTTTCCTGCGCGGTCCACATTCCTTGTGCCAGGTTCTCGTCCAGATGTGCTCCCCAGCCGTCCATGGAGGCGTCCGTAAATAGGACTAGACTCGATTCCGGCGGATGCAACGGGGCTCCCATGAGGGGATTGTCCCAGTTCCGCCACCAGCCGAGGGCTGATAATAGATTCAAGTCTATCGGGATTGGTTGGTTCAAATGACCTGTGCTCTGTTTCCAGAAGGACATAAGGTACATTTGTATGGGTCTGCGTCGAAGTGGACCGTAGTTGACCACTTCTCCCAGACTGACCAGTCGACCCAAAAGTCGCAACTCTCTCGCCGGAAGAGCTCGGCAGGTGAAGAACACCGCGAGCATCTCCTCTAGCAGATCTAGGGCAGCCGGCGAAGGCCCTGAACCCGCCCGATCCGGAGATCGAACTGAACCCCCAGGTGTATGAACAACTGTGATGGGGTCAGCGCTGACTTGGGTATGTTGAATATCCAGCTGCTGAGAAGCGCATGGAATAGTGTCAACCTGATCGCATAGGTGACCGCCGTTTCCGACGGTCCCTTCACTAACCAATCGTCGATGCAGGTGCTGATATCCACACCACACCTCCGTAGGACGACCGATAGGGCATCCACTACCCGTGTGAAAACTCGAGGGGCAGATGTAATTCCGAATAATGTTCGGAATTCCAATATCTTGCCATCGATGGCGAACCTTAGATACTTTATGTAGTCCGAATGAATCGGTACGTGAAAGTATGCGTCCTTCAAATCTATTGAAGCGGGTTTCCATCTTGAATCTCTCGATGCGAATGTAACGGTTGAGGGGCCGTAGATTGAGGACCGGTCGCCATCCCCCGGTTTTCTTGGACACCAAAAACATCCTGGTGTAAAACCCCGGATCCGTTGCCGGATCTTTCACCTCTACTACCGCCGCTTTGGCGAGGAGGGAAGTTATCTCGTCCCGAATAATGGTAATTAGACGGGGGTTTCAAGGTAACGGGGTCACCAGTGGGGTCCCTGTCAGCGGAGGTGAACGGTTTGGAGCGCTCCATTCCATTCGATAACCTTCCGCGACAATCTGCCTTACTAGGCTGTCTGCGCTGTATAGATTCCACCAAGAGGTGAAATGCGCTAGATGGCCTCCGACCGGCAGTTCCGGATGCCGACACAGAAGTGTCGAGTCCGGTGGGTCCCCCCCAAACTCGTGCTGAGCTTGAGGTTGGTGTCCTGGGCAGTGGGGGAGCGCACACTGACATGTCAGGTGCGTTTCCCACCCTTACCAGCGGGCTTAGAGGGGTTGTTAGACCCTTTCTTGCCCTTCCCCTTGCCACGGTTGCCTCTTCTGGCTTTCTTGGGCTTCGAAGAGCCGGCGAAAGTGTCAGTAGGCCTGGAAACGCTGGCTTTGCGTTTCCCGTTAGCAAGGGTCTGGTGTTGTTTGAACATGGACTCAAGCTCCTGAGAGTCAATATGACCTTCAGCAGCGTAAGCTTTGAGTCCATCGGAGAACAGCTCATCATTACCGAGAGGTAAATTGATGAGGTTCTGCGCATGGTCTTTTGAGCCCAGTCGAGACTCAGCCAGGAAGAGTCTCCGTCGGGCAATCTGCACCCTGGCTATCACCCTCGTCAGAAAGGTCCAACCCCGTTGCAGTAGCCAACTGGAAGGTCCAACCCCGTTGCAGTAGCCAACTGCATACAGTGGTAGAACTCTGGAGGTGCTTGAGGAACCGATAGCGGTTCTCCAACGCCAGCCGGAAGCACCACGGGTTTCGGAATCGCTTCCATGGAGTGCAACTGGGACACTGCATCATCAGCCGTACGCTGCAGGGCAGCTACGTGAGATGCGTGTGTCATGTGCAGTAGGTGGCTAAAGGTTCGTAACCCGGCCCGGGCCGAACACTCTGCCGCCTTGAGCTCTTCCTCCACTGACCGGCGCAACGTATCGTTTGGATGTAGATCCTCCCGATGTTGCTTGCCTGTCAGGAAAAAGGCGGACTGCCGTCCAACCTTCGAAGCCGATTCCGTCCGCTTGACTTCGGACGGAGGGCCTCTGAAGAGCTCGGTGAACCCGGGTGGAGCTGTACGCAGGGAACGCTTACCCTTTCCCTGCGGCCTCACCGACAGCACATCGAAAGCCTGATCCACGAATGGGTCCAGCCCTAACGAAGGTAGCTCAGGCTGGCGAGCCGGCGGCTGACCTGTTAGCGATCGCTTAACGGGTTCTTGCTGCTTAGTGTTCGAAGGAACACCGCACACTTCAGCAGCATACGCTAACGACCTAGTCCAAGAGGACATATGGCCGAGCATAAGGAGCTGTGGGCCTCCCGGCATCTTCTGTTGGGCGGCAGCCCGCAGAAGAGCCGCATCGATAGTATCATCGATGGTATCCACTTGCTCCTGGTTCAAGTCAACGTGAGGGACGGAGTCCTCTCCGGACCTTGAACTGACCTCCATACCCGTATCCTCAAGCATCCGATGATGACGGAGCCGGATGAAGATCCTAGTTCACCCGTGGGACATGACCAAGAGGATTGGATATGCTCCCCGCTCAACGGGTAACCGTCACGGCCGAGGTCGGATTTTCCCGGTTGAGCAGGGTCATTTGCAGATGATACCACTTTGTTTTTGGATGGTTCGAAAGCCTCTCTCGGGGCCTGTATGTCTACTTTGGAAATATTTGGCAGGATGTCGGGCTTAAAGGTGAATAAGGATAAAACGCAAATGGTCTGGCTGGGCTCCTTAGAGGATGATCCAGAAAATTTGAGTAGGAGGTTCAAATTAGATAACAGTAATGGCTGTTTCAAACTGCTTGGGGTCACATTCAGCAAGAACCTTGATGAGATGGTCCAAATAAATTTTGAGGAAAAAATAAAGGATATACAAAGACTTTTAGGACACTGGTCTAAGAGATCTATTACGGTTTTGGGTAAAATAACTGTTGTCAAAACTTTGGCCTTACCCAAATTAAACCATCTTTTTTTCACCTTGCCAAATGCACCAAACAACATAGTCAAAAGCCTTCAAAAAATTATCTACAACTTTATTTGGAAGAAAAATCACAGAATTAAAAGAACACAATTGATACAAAGTCACGAGAAAGGCGGGTTAAAAATGATAGACATAGAAGAATTTATGAAGACAACAAAGATAACTTTGTTAAGACGTTTATTACTGAGAGATTCCAAAAATTTTAATATTTTGTACCACCAATTGAATGTTTCGTTTTGTTTAGCTGAATGTGGCCCCAAAGTTTTGAAACAACTAAGTAAGAAAATCGGTAACCTGTTTTGGAGAGATGTGTTCTGTGCCTGGGCAGATTTTTTACCATGTTTAAAATATGAACATTCCTATCATGTGCTGTCTCAACCGTTATGGAATAATGACCACATACAGGTTGGCTATAGGCCTATTTTTTATAGGCATTGGTATGAAAGTGGTGAGATATATTAATGATTTGATCAATGAAAATGGGGAAATAATTTCGTTTGTTGAATTTGTGGAGAAATTTAATTTCAAAACAAATATAGTGACTTTTCTAGGGGTGAGAAATGCAGTTAAATGGTACATGAACAGTTTCTCATTCAAATATAGTAAACTTGAAAACCCAATCAGACCCTATCCAATTTCAGTTCTGACAAGTAAACAGAAGGGGTGTAAGCCTTTTTATGGAATTTTGATACAGCAAAAGTTATACAAACCAAAAAGTGAGGTGAAATGGGAAAAGTCTTTTGATATTCAGAAAGAGGAGTGGGCACTAATCCACAAATTGCCCTTTTCATGTACTGAAGATGTCAACCTAATTTGGTTACAATACAGGATAACAAATAGAATCCTAGCAACAAATACCTTTTTGAAGAAAATTAATCTAAAGAATACAGCTTTATGTGATTTTTGTGAACGAGAGGAAGAATCCTTAGAACATTTATTCGTTGAGTGCGAATGTGTACATCCCTTTTGGAATAGTATCGCTGAATGGATAGCGTCTGATGGGGGTGGCACTGTTCTTTTCACAAACAAGTTCAAAATATTCGGTGGAATAAGAAATACTGACAAGGCAATTAATACCATTCTTTTATTAGCAAAATGATTTATTTACAGATGTAAACAGAAGAGGCAGGTACCGAATATTATAGGTTTTAAAAATTCAGTAATTCATTACTATCAAATAGAAAGAGTATGTTATAGTATGAACTGTAGAGCAGAGGATTTTGAAAAGAGATGGACAATATGGAAAAGACTTCTTGATTAGGAGACTCGCAACCAAAAAGTGTAATTGCGACCATATGTTATATATATACTACTGTATGTGCACAGCAAACTGTTTCTCATGTACCTCATCTGAAATAAATAAAAAAATTGTAAAAAAAAAAAAAAAAAAAAAAAAAAAAATCTTCTGTTGGGCGGCAGCCCGCAGAAGAGCCGCATCGATAGTATCATCGATGGTATCCACTTGCTCCTGGTTCAAGTCAACGTGAGGGACGGAGTCCTCTCCGGATCTTGAACCAACCTCCATATCTGTATCCTCAAGCATCCGATGATGACGGAGCCGGATGAAGATCCTAGGTCACCCGTGGGGCATGACCAAGAGGATTGGATATGCTCCCCGCTCAACGGGTAACCGTCACGGCCGAGGCCGGATTTTCCCGGTTGAGCAGGGTCATGATCACGAGCACGGGCTAGCAACCCGGCATCGGAGTGATCACGGCCACCGTACGACGCCACAACACGGACCGAGTGGTCCGTGTCGGCCAGAGATTGATCGACCTCAGTCTCGGCTAGGCTGGTGGACTTAGCCATCCCGTCGAGCACAGTTGTGTTCCGACCCATACCATCACCCGTCGCACCCCGAGAGGGATCGGACGGTGCCTCACTAGTGACTAGAGTCATAGGAGCAGTCGATGGTGTGGGTGGAACTACAAGAGTCTCAGACGGGCCGCGCACAGTCTTGGCTCGCACCTTTGACTTGCGCGCCCTGCTTTTCTTGGTCGAAGAAGGACCAGGGGGCTTTCCCAACGCGGCGCTCCCCATACGGGGGACCACGAACACCGGTGTGCCAATTTCGCCGGCAGCCGTCGCGCCCTGGGACAAGCCCAGAGCACGATAAAGCTCCGCAAAACGTGCATCAAGCTCCGCTTCTGGTATAAATCTTCCTACGGGTTGGGAAACCGCTGGAAGACCCGAATCGGAGACAGCCGGGTTCATGGTCAGTAGTGCCGCCACGGACCGTGAACGTACTGACAGCCAGCGCTGAAAGACATCCTCCGGCCAGGCAGAGCATACCTCGCACCTATTCCCTTCCGTACATAGCGAGCATTTCGAGCACTCATGCCCAATGGTACCCTTCACCGACCATTGATGGCATTTAGAGCAACCGGATGCGGATACCTTTCCAGATTTATCCGAGTCGGACATAATTCTGAAAAATATAGATATGATTATATTAGTGCCAATAATCATATCATACAGAGCGTTAAACTTCTCACAGTGCCAGCTCTGAGCTTATAGAACGATCCCTCACAGGTGTAGTCCTCTCATAGTGTACTACGGACCTCATATAATTATACCACCACAACAACATAGGTGCCACTATGTGTACAGAAGCAAGCTCAATCAATAAAGAAAGTCTCAGTTTCTAGGTATTATTATAAGAGATGGACCCCATCGTAACTGTCCATTCGTAAAAACCAAGCGTACAACACCGTAATGCGCAACAATGAATAGTGATTCACTGTATAGGTATCAGTATAGCCCACTTGACTGAATACCTTTGCAGCACTACAAGCTGAACTACTATACATGTGCCAGTGTATAGTTGATAATTACGGTACACATATTTATATAACTGTAAATAGTATTGGAGCGAAAGAATGTTAGGAACGAAATATTCTATTAGTATTTATTCCCATAACATGCCAAAAATACTTCGCATCGTTCTACTAATATACAGACAACAATGTGCTATTGTTGTGATACACCTTTCTCTGAAACGTAAATCCAAAGTGCGAATATCAGTACAGAGATCAAGCTATAGTATAGCTGATCTACATGTACCTGCTTTGTCTTGCCAAGGTATATCCAACACATATAGAAATTCGCACAATGAGTTCACAGTAACAAAGAGGTTACGTAACTTCTCCAGCAAAGGACTCTATGACTCCGACGCACTATCTCGAGAGAGTGTGCTGTCGGTCAAAATGGCTGCCTAGTAACATGTCAACAAGAGTCCCCTACCAGATCAGTAACGCTCAACGTAACCTATGATCGTAAAAGCCAATTCCGTGCCATAGTTTGTCGTGCCAGCCTTGCCGTGCCAAACATTTAACATATTTATCACAATGGTATACATACGATTTACAATGAAATAACGTATATATTATTCTCAATACAGAGCAGAATAATCCCATAGTGAAAGCATAGACCCGATATGCTTGTTTACAGAATGGCGAGCACCATTCTGAGCGATCCCATACACTGAAGGATTTCTACTGTACATATTTTTAACAAAAATATACAATGAAATGCGGTAAGGAATTCGGTATAATGAGAAAGTACATAAATGTAAAAACTCACGGACCAATACGGGAGGCTTGAGAGCACGAGTAAATCCAATGAATGTATATGAATCTCCTTAGTAGAGGAGCACAGTAAATCCACGTGTGGGTGTGATCGTGCTAGAAATCAAACTGAAGAGTTGAGTTTTTGGCAGGAACTTAAGCGGTCAAGGTCGCCGGAGTTGATGGAGGCCCAGGGATTCATACAAGTCAAAAATTTTACCACCGAAAACTCAATATTACTCAAAATTGAGTTTTCCCAATGGTGAAATTGAGTTTTCAAAATTTTTTACCGCCGATCCAAACATTGCGATCGAGTTTTCAATTTTTTTTACCACCGATTCACTTATTGGTATCGAGTTCTCAAATGTTTCAACCACCACCATGCTGGTGTCAATAACACATGATATTGATGGTTCAGCGTTAGTTGATAATGGCACTTTCCAAAATAGATTCATATTACTCCATATTCAATATTTCAGTTCAACTTTAATTAAGGCATTAGCCACCTGTCTAAGCCATTTACTTATGTGGTTCATCATAAAACATTCACAGATACAAGAGCTTTTGGTCTGAGCCGATTCATATCGAAAAACATGTAATATACATTGAAACTAACCACGGAAATGAACATCCAACTTCTGATCATTTAGACAAAAATAATATTTTATTCCATCAGTAGGAACTCTTAAAATCATGCTTGGCAAGTCTGAAAAATTTGAAGAGAATCATGTCAAAACTCTAGGCTGATTCTACAATGTTTTAATTGATTAGTACATTGCATTGAATTGGAGAAATGGTGAAGTCTGAATCCCAATAAGTTGTTGTAGTGAATAAATATTGAGATCTTCAAGAGATAAGTCGAGTTCCCAACTGAAAATGTTGAGTTGTCCTGACAAATTATCAAGCAAAATCGTTGTTGTTGTTGTTGCCTTCACTCTTTCAACTCGCGAGTGTTACTGTTAGACGTTAGCGCTTGTCCGCTTGTCCGCTTGTCGGGAGCAAGTAAAAATCGGCACGGGCAATGCAACGTTCATGTTAGCTGCCCGTATTGGCAAGCACGATTTTCTTCCGATTAAAATACTCACTGACGAAGTTTTATTGAGCTAGCTCTTATTCTCCGAAATAAAGCATCAGAATCACTCGGCTTGTTTTGGTTCTGGTTTCATTTTCGACTTGAAGTTGCCAGGCATGAACAGTCGATATAAATATCTATAGGCTGACTGCGCCACATTGAGCCAGTCAATTTTGTGAAGTTCATTCAATTTATCCATTAGTTCTGCCTTTCAAGCGGACCGTGTGCAAATCTTGCTGGAGATTAACAACAACAACACCACACGTGGTAGCACGCTTTCTGTGCCTGTGAAAGGTAAAACTTATTGTCATTTTCGCGGTAAGATCGTCATTCGATTGAGTTTATTTCGTAATTTGGGGCTGTCAAATTAACTTTGACTATGTCTGGCGAATTGAGTTTTCCACAAAAAATTGAGTATTTGTCCAGTAAAACGAAAGCAATTGAGTTTCTCACCATACGAATTGAGTGTTCAACAATTTTTTACCACTGAATACCGGTGGTAAAAACCGACTTGCATGAATCCCTGAGGCCCTGGAGGAGGGTGTCCGTTTTTTCTGGCATTTGGTATAAGAGGTTTAGAATCTACCCAACAGTATTGCATAATATTAAATATTATGCACAAGGTAAGTATAAGGTGTCTTGATATAAAATTGTGCTACTTATTGCCAGTAAACTACTGAATATATTATAAAAATAAACATGCAAAGAAGAAACAAAAATAAAAATATAATAAAGTTTTCTATAAAATGTCCAAATGACATACTCATTAAGTGGTAGATGGGTGGTTGGCCTGAAAAAAAACAACAACAATTACATCAGTGGCTCGAGGGAAATATGGGTGGTGGGGTGAGATAGTCCCCCCCCCCCACCACAACTCCCCTGTTTAGTTTTCTGAAACAGCCCTAAATAAAATATAACAGACAGAACCTTGGACAGTTATGCCCATTCCAGTGTTTACTCCTCTGTAAATGTTGCCAACAGGTATTGTCATCATATTTTTTTAATTTGACAAACTTTAATGTATCTCAACGATGGCTATGATGCCTATTGAAAAGTTGTGTTGGACAATATGTAACGCAGTTAGGCAGTGTTTTCAAACTTAATACGTATGAAATATGCTAGGTTACCAGAATATCTCGGAAACCAATTCACATATGATTTTGAAATTTGGTAAACTATCTAATGATGATGCTACCAAGCCTATTGAAAATGGGTTTTGTCGGGAAATATTTTATGCTGTTATGTGCCCTTTTGAATATATATTCACTTAATAAATTCAACGCAACTGATTCAAATTTGATTTCCTGATTTGGCAAACTATTAATGCATGTGGGAACGAGTCAGAAGCCTGTTGAAAATTTATCTTGTCGAATAATATCTTACCAAGTTTTGCCCTCCTTTTCAAGTGGGTTCTCCTTGATACATGCATCTGGTCTGAGTGTAGAATAACCAAGAGGGTTTTCTGATGTCCTACAGCTTCTCCTTTAATTTAGTTTTATTAAATTATTGACCACTTGAAATTGATCAAGCTATTTCAGTAAATGGATTCTATGATATTTTTTCTAAAACAAAATGCTTTCTGACTTTCCCAATGCCAAGAAGATTTTAAAGAAACCCAGGTACTTTGTATGCATTCCAATAACATGAATTATCTGGACTTCAGCCAACAGGTTTTGGACTGGGGAGCTTCATGTTTCTACAGTTCTTCATTTCTTTACATTATGTAAAATCGGTGACGACTATAAAAGTAAACCTTCATTGCATGATAATGTTAAAGTGATAACATTTAAATTCAAAACAATTTAATATTATTGAAGTGTTTTTACTTTTTTTTGGTTTTATATTGTGCAGTTAAATGTTTAGTGAATATACATGTACATGTAGCTCAGGTTATTTTGGAAAAATTTGTATGAGCAAGGACTTGTTTGCATAATGGTAATTCAATATCATTTATTCTTTTTTGTTGCAGATTATGTGGCAGTCCATTTCCCAGATACAAGCATTGACCTGGTGAAAGTAATAAACTCTAAATGTGGGTCGGCTAGGAAGGCCCTCAAAAACCTCATTAAATAGGACACTTGAATAAGATTCATAGAATGATTTGCCTGATATTCCTTGTATGATATTCCTTTATTTGATTTATTTTATTGAATATATAAAATCTACTACGACTTGCAAGTTTGTCTTTTTCATGCCAACAGGCAAGGCTGGATGTCATTTGTTAAAAAATATGAATATGAGAATGTGAATTAACAAAATACACCTATGAAGTCTTTATAGCGCATATGAAACTTGACCTACAACATGTCTCAGACTGCAAACAAGGTTGCAAGGATCAAAGACAGTAAAGTAGGTACTGACAAATGCCATTGGCTGGAAACCACATACTCTTCATTTTTCCATCATGTGAGCAACTCTTCAATACGGTATGATTGATCTTTATTATTTCATACGAATTTAAAATTATACAGGCATAATTTGAGGGAGGGATGGCCATGGAAAACAAGTATAGTCATATATATTTAGTATGCAACAAGTCTGCCACTGGAATACAGTGGTGTATGTTTTGCCAGCAACAACATTATTTAGCTATATTGTGAGCTACATGTAAAACATACACTCATATTTGCAGTACTTGTCTTCCTGCTTAATATCTAACAAAAATAGATGTGTATATCCACAGAAAATAATGACCTATATGAAGCCTGAACAATAATTATACCCATCAACATTTTCCGCGCAAGTTAAGGGCGGGTCATGTGGTTGCCATGGATAATCATGGAGGGTTAGAAAATATAGCTGATGAACGCCATGGTCACTATGATCATGGATTACATTGCCTGTGTGGCAGTAGCTATGATCATCAAGGTTGCTATGATCATGGATAGTATGAAGGGCAATGAGACAGCTGCTGATGATCATCAAGGTTACTATGATCATGGATAGTATGAAGGGCAATAAGACAGCTGCTGATGATCATCAAGGTTGCTATGATCATGGATAGTATGAAGTGCAATGACAGCTGCTGATGATCATCAAGGTTGCTATGATCATGGATAGTATGAAGGGCAATAAGACAACTGCTGATGATCATCAAGGTTGCTATGATCATGGATAGTATGAAGGGCAATAAGACAGCTGCTGATGATCATCAAGGTTACTATGATCATGGATAGTATGAAGTGCAATGACAGCTGCTGATGATCATCAAGGTTGCTATGATCATGGATAGTATGAAGGGCAATAAGACAGCTGCTGATGATCATCAAGGTTGCTATGATCATGGATAGTATGAAGGGCAATGAGACAGCTGCTGATGATCATCAAGGTTGCTATGATCATGGATAGTATGAAGGGCAATAAGACAACTGCTGATGATCATCAAGGTTGCTATGATCATGGATAGCATGAAGTGCAATGACAGCTGCTGATGATCATCAAGGTTGCTATGATCATGTATAGTATGAAGGGCAATAAGACAGCTGCTGATGATCATCAAGGTTGTTATGATCATGGATAGTATGAAGGGCAATAAGACAGCTGCTGATGATCATCAAGGTTGCTATGATCATGGATAGTATGAAGGGCAATGAGACAGCTGCTGATGATCATCAAGGTTGCTATGATCATGGATAGTATGAAGGGCAATCAGACAGCTGCTGATGATCATCAAGGTTGCTATGATCATGGATAGTATGAAGGGCAATGAGACAGCTGCTGATGATCATCAAGGTTACTATGATCATGGATAGTATGAAGTGCAATGACAGCTGCTGATAATCATCAAGGTTGCTATGATCATGGATAGTTTGAAGGGCAATAAGACAGCTGCTGATGATCATCAAGGTTACTATGATCATGGATAGTATGAAGTGCAATGACAGCTGCTGATGATCATCAAGGTTGCTATGATCATGGATAGTATGAAGGGCAATAAGACAGCTGCTGATGATCATCAAGGTTGCTATGATCATGGATAGTATGAAGGGCAATAAGACAGCTGCTGATGATCATCAAGGTTGCTATGATCGTGGATAGTATGAAGGGCAATGAGACAGCTGCTGATGATCATCAAGGTTGGTATGATCATGGATAGTATGAAGGGCAATAAGACAGCTGCTGATGATCAAGGTTGCTATGATCATGGATAGTATGAAGTGCAATGACAGCTGCTGATGATCATCATCAAGGTTGCTATGATCATGGATAGTATGAAGGGCAATAAGACAGCTGCTGATGATGATCAAGGTTGCTATGATCATGGATAGTATGAAGGGCAATAAGACAGCTGCTGATGATCATCAAGGTTACTATGATCATGGATAGTATGAAGGGCAATAAGACAGCTGCTGATGATCATCAAGGTTGCTATGATCATGGATAGTATGAAGTGCAAGGGGATGTCAGCTGATGATCGTCAAGGTTGCTATGAATATGAATAGCATATGGAGGGTGTCACAGCTGATGAACATCAAGGTCACCATGATCATGGATAGCATGGAGTAAAGGTATGGCTGCAGTGTTCGACGAGAGCACTATAGTCATGGATAGCATGGAATGTGAGAATATAACTGCGAGTTGAAATTATGATTGCAGAAGTCGTAGCACTCATGGAGAAGTTATGATCACTTTGTTGATAACTTTTTCGCTCCAAAAGAGATCGAAAAAATGATCATAAATTATTGTTCGCTTTCATTGTCATGCATAAGCTCATTTCATGATAATTACGATTTTGGAAATTTCCAGCGGGGCTGTGCATTGTTCCTTGTCACAAACAGGCCGATCAGAGGGTTTCCTAGATGCTGGTGATGTGTTGGAAGACCTCTGGATACAGTTGCCATTCGGTCTGTAGTACAGTGTCTAGTGAGACAGATAATCTGCTAATACATAGAGCCGACCTGGGACATGACGAGCACGCACGTGGCAGTGATGTTGCAGAGACCAGTCGAAGAGGGTCCAAACCAGACAGAATGTTGGGAGAAATCCAGTGGTACCCATCTTGTTGGTATGAACAATGACCGTTGAATTGTCTGTAGACGATGGGATGAGACGAATTCACAGTAGATGACTCCAATGCTGGACTGCACAGAAGACAGTTTTCATTTCCAAGAGGTTGATATGAAGTTTGGCATCTGATGTCGACATCTGTGGGACATCTCAAAGTCGTCAGGATGGGCTCCCAAACCTGTCTCAGATGCATTGGTGTAGAGACGGTGTAGTGGAGCAGGCGGTACAAGAGGTACTCCCCGCATGACATTGTAATGGGACTGCCACCAAATCAGATGTGGATGTAGAGACGTCAATACCGGACCAGAGGGTTGAGGAATGACATCTGAAGATATCCCTGTAGGTGGTGTTGCAGAGGCCGAGCTTGGAGACGACCGTAGTGAGTGAGGTCTTGAGTGGATGTGAGTGAACCTAAAAAACTCTGCCAAAGCTTGAGGGCTGTGAAGGTGAAGCAAAAAACTTCTGAAGCTTGGTCCACCGGTCTTCTAGAGGTCGTGCCAATTTATGGACTGAGTGAAGACTGCCCTGATGAAGTGACAACATTGCGCTGGTAGCAACTCTGACTTCTGAGGGTGAGAGAAAAGCCAAGATGTCGACTGTTGTATACCTCGATATGAATACCCATAGATGCAGGAACGCCATGATTGGTATTGAGATACTGATGAAAAAATCATGATGCAATGTTGACTCCGAAAGGGAGAAAACTGCCACTCGAATCGTCGACCAGCGATGGTAAGCATATCCCGAGAGATGTAGATGGCCCCGATCGATGAAACCGACGTCATCATGACACAAGGTGGTGGCGACAAGTGCCAAACTCCCAGCTGTAAATGGCCGCCGACTACCATATGGTTAAGGAGAAAGGGATCCAAACCTGACAACTCTATCCAGGAGTGTGGTTGGGAACACTACAATACTTGATCCAATGACTGTCCGGTACAGCAGGTTCGTCTGGATGAAGTAACATGGAGACCATAACGGAGCCAGAGCACCAAACTTGTAAGCTCGGACATCTCCGACACAAAGGTAGTAGTACATGTATGCCATCTATCCGCAAACGTAACGCATCCACACTCCAGAGTTGACATCCGTGAAATACGGAGGTTGACAATTCATGTAGGAACTACTGTCTGGGTCCTGAGTCGTTGGTAGATGGACAGATCTCGACACGCTGTTATACCCAGACTTGATTGTCCCGTGATACTTAAATAAAGTATGAACATTCCGAACAGGAGCAGTAATGATGCGGACGACAAACGACAATCAAGATTTGAAAAGCTGAGTAGCTAGCAGGTCCTCCGCCAAGTAGCCTGTTTGAGAGCATGCAGCATAAACGCTTCCAATATCTCCTTAAATACAACTTGGAAAGTGGATATGTGTATGTGGAAAGAGACATTTATCTGGAATTGTTGAGACAATTTAAGGTGGTTTGGGAAGCAGTAATGGGTAGTGTAACACTGGAATGCAAGTCTGTAGTTGTATATGGATTTGTGGATGGTGAGGTTTATAAATCGATGGGTGGAATAGATCAAGATATCGCGTTCACAACACAGATGGGTACAATATGGGTGAGTGAAATCCAAGATGGTCTTTGGCAGCCATCTTGGATTACATACTACCTCAATGAAAATCAATACCAACTGGACATTGTGGGTACAATGTCACGGTCTTTCCATAACGTCCCCCAAAGGTATTATTTTGCTGTATTGTGATGTGGCATATACTACACATTTTCCGGAAAGTTTAATTTGTCTAGATTGCGAGAGCCTTAGATCGAGTGTGAACTTTTATCGTTATATGCCGTTGTTCAAACAATTGCAAAAAAGTTAAACTGTTGAAAGTCTATTGTATTCTATTTGATTCCGCTCTATTTGGGTACTGAATATAGATCGCTCAACACTTATTTCGTCGTGTACATCAACATACTTCAAACAGCATGCTAATTGGGGGCGAAAATTGTATCCTGCCTGCAACAATGGGAATGCATTTTTACTGACAATTCCAAACACATATATATATATTCCCTCAATCAAAATTGATGACCTGTACCACAAACTTCAGCCTAGTATCCACAAATCGCGTGAAACAACGAGATGCAGTTGCAGAGATGCCAGTTCACTTACGTAATGTGGCGCGCAATTTTAGTCGACTGGGTATTGTTCTTAAATTAGTAAACAAATGCTTACCTTCTGTGTACAGTCCATTCGTACTTCATCTGGGAACATTCCACGAAAACGGCGACATCAAATATTCCCTCGTTTTAGGGTCTTTAATCGTCTACACCTAATGCCATCCCTGCCGAGCTTTCTTGGAAAACAGCAATTTTCCTATGCTCGCCGTAAAAGGAACACTCGCGCGTATTTGAGGGACAGACGCGCGCACTTCCGGTGAAGCAAGTTATTCACGTTGTTTGTTTTCGAATACCAGGATCGCGAAGCCTCTGTCTACGCTCTATTATTTCAAACTAACGGCTTTCTCGTACCTGTTCAAGTTTTCCACAATTACTGTTCCCGGTACGGAGTCATTGTCAACGAAAGAACACAGCATTGGAAGTAAAGGGCACCAAATTAGAAGTTCGTAACTATTGCGATTCAAGAGATAAAAGGTTTACTTAACTGAGCCAGCCCCGTCATGTAACATGACGTTTATTTAATTGCGAACACCGGGTTCCTCGAGTGCTACAGCCGAATCGCTATAGCGAAACGGACAACACCCATTGAATAGATGAAATCAACATGTGACCATTTAACAGCTTAATGGTGCGGGAAAATTGTTTCTTTAATATCTCTGAAGCTATCAAAGCTATATTCTTGCAATTTCATAGGCAAATACATATATATATTCCCTCAATCTTGCATCTAATGATGATTGGATGCATACTTTTCACAAAACTTGAATACATCGTAAATTTCAGAAATTGCTAATTATCTCCCAATCTTTCTGGTATCTTTTTATGGGTTCTAAGGATGTTCTGTTACCTCATGTAATGACCTACATTCATGTGCAAATTTCAAGTTAGATTTCCTAACAGTTTTCAAGTTATGGAGCTGTAGTCTGAAAACTGTCAGGGGCCGTATCTGAAAAACCAGGGTCAAGGTCAGGTTGAAAATTCAGTGACGTCATACCTGTATCATGGGCTACAAATGTACTAAATTACAGTTTTCTGTATGTTGTAGTTTTTGAGAAAAATGCGAACAACGTTTTTTACATTGTGCGATATTCAAGGTCACGGTCACATCGGATCGTTTTATAAATAGCGCCAAAAGAAAGACAATATTGTGCTTACTATTGTTTCATTGTTTTGTAACTGTCAGTGCGTTAGTTTTTCAGAAAATGGAAGCCGTATTTTCGATATTTGGATGCTTACCACTTCAAAGGTCAAGGTCAAGGCCGAGTTCTGAGACAAGTGGCGACCTTGTGACATGATGTAGGTCATGTGACCTTATTTTTAGACTGATCGCATTAGCCGTTCAAGATTTCACCACCAAACTTTGCACTCATATAGAGACGCTCCTGGAGGTCAAAGGTCAAATTAATGGTCACATTCTTTTCGGTCATTAAAGTTTTCATTAATATTAGGAGAATCAATGCCGTAGCTTATTTCCTTATAAAATACCGAGTTTTGAAAAGCATTAAAAGGGAGATAACTACTTTTTCTTGTTACGTAACAATTCAAAAATATAACTACAGCATGGCCATATATAACACTTACCAACCATCAACTTTCTTTTACACATGTTCTTTAGTTTTGACTGTACACAGCCCACACTAAAAACAGCACCAGGGGAGAGAACTCGAAAACCGCTTCTTTGACCTACTTATTTTATTGGTTATTTTATTGGGTGTATCTGCAAACTTTCACATTTTAAATTTCAGCTGCATCGCCTTATGCGTTTGGTCAATATTCGCAAAATGGTGTTTTTATCAAAAAAGCCCATATGTACGTAGCTCAATAGGTCAAGGTCAAGGTCAAAATTGAATACTTGTACCAGAACGTACAGCCGCGTATCTACAAAGGGGCCAAATATCTAAGCTGTATATCGAGCCCTTTAGCCGCTATTTCAAAAGTAAAATAATAATAATAATAATCCGTAGAATAACAAAAGGTCTTTCCATCTGTAATGGAAAGACCTAATGACTGTCTAACTGATGTGAAGCACCCTCTCGAGTTTGAAGTCAATTGGTCAAATTGTTCTCGAGATATCACGTTCACAAGATCCGAGACGGATGGAATCCAATATGGTCAATGGCAGCCATCTTGGATTATGTACCTCAGTGAAAACCAATACCAATGGCCATCTAACTGATGTGAAGCACATTCTCAAGTTTGAAGTCGATTGGTTGATTTGTTCTTGAGATATCGCACTCACAAGATGTGGAACGGAGTGAATCCAATATGGTCCATGGCAGCCATCTTGGATTACATACCTCAGTGAAAATCAATACCAATGGTCGTCTAACTGATGCGAAGCACATTCTCAAGTTTGAAGTCGATTGGTTGAACTGTTCTCGAGATATCGCGTTCACCATGTGCGTATAATAAGCTGTTGATACAGTACAGATCTCGTGACAACACAACTATACCGCGGCAATTGCCGCACTCTTATCGCGGTACAGTTTAAGCCTAATCACTAGACTAATTACCACCCCCCGTTATGTCTGCATGCGCCGTAAGTACAGACGAAATGTAGCTCCATAATAGCCATTCACGCCTCGATAGTCGGCCGAGACAACAAAAGGCGCCCGGTCGACGGCACGTGTTGACGAGCCGCTATTCAGCCAGCATGTCTTTATGCATACACTCAGAAGTACCGCGATAACGGGAACAGAACACGGAAACGCCTCTATGTTACCGCGGGAATGCATATGTATATTATCGGCTGTGAATACCGCAAGCCTTCTGAATAATACAACAGCTAGCCGGATTTATTTACTTTATTTATTGAACAAACTATCACATCAGAATTTTGCTAGCTGCAAAACTTGATATGACGTGTTAAAGAACGGAATTTATAAAATGTCCGTCTGTGCAAGTTTTTAGTCACGCGTTAAAGCAATTACAATTGCAGTACCGGCCTTTCGGTTACACATTACATGTATGTGAGTTAAAGTTGCCACGTTTCAAAGATAAATACCGGTATACGATGAACACCACACATAAAATAAATTTTATCATTCGGAGAGATCGGGGAAGGGGTGCTGTGTTTCATTTTAATTACGGCTCTGGCCCGGCTTGTGTTTCAACAAGCACGACCCGGAAATACAAATCAACAGAACAGTCAACCACAATAAAGATTTTTCACGACTTTATCATCCATTTGTCTTTTATAATGAGTTGATTAACCATTCTTAATTGTTTTCTCTTCAGTTATTTCCCTGTTAAACAGGATGCTCGTCTGTTTCGACAAAAGACGAACATTTGGTCGTGCACGGAAGTACAAATTAATCCAAATTAACACTAGGGAGGTTCTCGAAATCCCGATCGACGTTCGACGATCACGAGGAACACTTTCGCCCATATACAGTTATATTATCTTTACTAAATGAGTAAACTTTTCTTGTGATTTTCCATTTGAGCCCAGTGACAATTCCCAAGACTTGCTACCGACACTATTCATATGCAAATTTAGCGTGAGGCCACTCCTCATTTCTTTACACAAACAGCGAAAAAGACCAAGTGGGTATGATAGACTGATTTTCGCAACATGCACTGTCTGGTATATTCAACATTTATTGCGGGGGGAAATCTGATGACTGCCGCTAAACGAAGGATAACGATACTCCATAAATAAAAGTGGTAAATATCTTTAATGAACATGTGCGTTTTTATTTTATTTGTTGTACCAACGATCATATTAAAATTCCGCTGGCTTGATACAGATTGATACAAATTATTAACTGATATTCAAAGATAAATATTTGTAAGCTACAGCCATGCGTATAATAAATTTTAATATACGGACAGTAGGGATATTTTTACGTCTTGTTTCCGCAAGCGCGACCCCGGAAATAATAATCAACGGGAAAGTCAAGCCCTGAGTAAAATGACAATAAGGACTGTTCAATTGTTATCATTCGATTGTCTCTTATAATTGGTTGATTAACCGTTCCTAATTCTTTTCTCTTCGGTTATTTTTTGTTGAACAGGATGTCCGTCTGTTTCGCCAACAAACCAGCATTTGGCTTTGCACGGCAGGGCCAATTAATACTTACGCGAGTCAATCATTATATTACTAGAAATTCCCAGCTATAAATATTCGAGGCTTTCGAGGTTAGTTACCGATAGTTTAGCATTAAAACAAAACCAGACTTATTGCGCATTTGAAAGATTAACGTTCATAACTGTGAACATTTCTTGATTGGCGTTAAACAGAACCGCAAGACTCTCGGAATGATTGGCAGCTAATTAATTGAAATGTACAAGACACCGAACACCAGGACTCGACATGAAACACTCAAAAATGAATATTAGCATTAAAATATAAATGTTTGCCCCACGTTGAGCACTTTGGAATGATTGGCAGCTATTAACAAGGCCGAAAAATACCACAGCGGTGATCAACGATCACGCACTACTGTCAACCTACATACGGAATGTAGCCTACGCACACCGGCACTCCATTACCGGGCCGTCCAAACATTAGGAAAATGATAAACATGCACACGTGATCGTGAACACTTACCATTTATTTTATTTAAATGAGTACCGTAATGTATCTTGATTTACTTCTGGACGTTTTTATTCACAAAGCTGGCCTGTATTCACGCATGGCTACGTGGAGCGCTAGCCTTTGTAAACCCGTAAATCACCAGTCAATGCTGTCGAGACCAGCCAGTGATCACATGGAGCGCCAGCCATTGTTAAAAACTCGATGACCGGTCATTGGGTGGTATGCTGTCGGCACTTTTTTCACAGCTGACAATATAATCTTGGGCAGTCCCGCGGTAACCTAGAAGCCTTGCCGGGCTCTGTTACCGCAGTATTGCCGCGGTATAGTTGTGTTGTCACGAGATCTGTACTGTATAAGCACGCGCCTTACTTGATGACGTGAACAACAACAACAACGTAATACAACGAAGTAAAAAGGCAGAAAAAAAATCATTATCGTTAAAATTTAGCACGTATACTTCCCAACGAAAACTTGGAAGACTCGAGACGATGATTTCCAGTCATTGTTAGCGTAAATCCAGGCGTAAATGACTTCCATAAAATCATCCCCATAGCCGCCTAGGTGTCCATCTTTTGCATGAATGGTGAAAGGTCAAGGTCAGTCTGCAGTGATGTCACACATCGGCTTCACCTGCAAAGCTAGGAAAAAAACGGCTTTTTTCCGTCCTGCCTCGACAACCAAAGGCTAGTCTGTAGAATAGGTCAACTTCTTTGTCTTCTTCTGTCATCCGAGAATCAGTGAAAGACCGTTGCTTAGCACCATACCTTAGGTAAAAGCTCGTCAATGGGGTCTTGCCTCGCCCTATTGTATTGCCGCTGGGCTGGAAGCCGTGAGCAATGGAGTTCCCATGTCGGAATGAGATCTGAGCAACTCTAGGCTGCTTTGTCTGTCGTAGATGTCAAACTCGAGTCCCCAGAGGCCTGTAGAAATTCATGCCTGCGTAATTACAGTAGGCTTGTATCATTTCAAGAAATACTTGTTGTTGTTGCAAATAACTTTACGAAAACACATATAGCCTTTGCAAAAGAAAAACACAGTGAATGTGAATTTCTAATTGAGACCAAAAACGACTGCAAAATTTGCAGCGTTTATAATTCCAGGTGTCTTAGACATTGTTTTTACAATGTATATATCCAAATCTAGACTGAATTTCCCGATCAAGATAGGCAAAAACAAAAAATCTAATTCTAGCAGAGCTCTCTCTAAACACGTCCACACGCTGTGACTGTAGGAAGAAAGGATTTGGGGAAGTGGGTTTGGGCGCAGGCGCAGTGTAACCTATTGGCTGAGGCTCCAGAGGGGTGATAACTTTTAGTCTACAGCAGGATCTCCAAAAGGAGGATTATGGGCAATACAATACAATAGCAGGTGTAGATTTGAGAAATAAATATAACACTTGCACCTGTGGTATAAATGTAGAAAAGTTAACTCTAAAGCTTCACAATATATCATAACAATAGGCTTATAATTTGACCTTGGAAATAGGTCACGGTCATGTTTAATAAGATTCAGGTTAATAAGCATCTATGCATCTGAATTGTGGATTTGGAAATGGTGGCTCTAGTCCTTCTACTAGAGATGTGTTAACAGTATTGCATCTACATTATTCGACCTTGAGAACATAGGTCGCGTGGCCAGTCCTCTTAGACTACTGGTACATCATTAGCTGCATATGTGGTATGAATCTGGGAAGCTTGGCTATAATCTATCAAGAGATATTCTACTAACAGTAAATCTATTTTTAACATAGATAAAAGCTAAATATGACCTTGATAAAATAGGTCAATGGCAGCAGTCATATTAAATAGGCTTCTGCCAGTAGCCTCAGATACAGCTATTACCTGAATTTAAGACTGGGTATTATCCTTCAAAACATAATTGGATTAACAAATTTGTTAATGCTTTAGAAGTATAATCAGACTTCGAAAAAATGGGTCAAGGTCGATCATTTTGAATAAGTTTATGCTCCACTGCCACCACCATATGGGATGTTGTAATAATTTGGAAAGCCTGGCTGCTATTTTTCAAGAGATATCATGTTAACCAGGATGATGAACGAACAGACAGACTTAGACGGAAGAATGGATGGGTGGACAGACAGACAATGCTGATGATGACAATATCCTTCAGCCAAATTTAGAAAATAGTTGACTACGGAGAAATGACATAATTCTCGAATAATTCGTTTTGAGCATTACTCTACATCAATATTTTGGGGTGATCAGATTCATTGGAGCAGAAATTTGATTAAATGGTAAACACGATAAAAATATTTAGGTGATCAAATTTATTAGGTTGGTTTGACCAAATTTTATGGGTCCTGGTCTTTAATTTGTGTTTTGAATTAGATTTACACGCCTATGTAGTTAGTTTCCTATGCCAGACGATGGATAATTTCTGACAAAAAAAAAAAAAAAACGCAAAATGGGACCAACCATCATGACCATGGGGTCGCACTACCTTGTCCCAGTAAAAACTATTTTAATGAGAGATCGTGAAGGATCTTGGCGCCCACCATTGTCCAATAATTGTAAGCTAATGACTAGAGGATCTTTTTGTCCATTGTTACTAAGTACAAACGATTGATTTGTAATTTTGTTTACAGAATTTCGAATCTGAGCGAAAAGGATCGAAAAAGGTCACTGAAAAACACCAAGATATAATCTAAGTTTCAGGAGTTTCAAGATTTCTAGAAACTGTACTTATGTCGGTTGTTATAATACAAGAGAAATGAGCAAAGTTAGTCTGAAAGTGAATGTACATGTACGGAGGATTCTTCGCCTTTGTTTCGTAGTATTTTTTTTAGTTATTTTTTTGCACGTGTCATCATTGGGTACTGGAAGCGAAGACCAATCTCTTTGACACTTTGGCATGAGCTATGAAACATACTTGAGATTTTATAATTAAGAACGAGTGCTAATTCTGTTCTGTTTACATGTATACGGCTATTTTGAGATATCTCTTTTAAGATACCATGCCTGAAAATAGTAAGATGGTACACTACTTAATACTGAAGGGATCCGGTCTGCGCACTAATGTTGAAACTTCGAAAGTGCCTGAATCCTGATTATCTACCTTGGATCGAAACATGCAGTAGTCTACAGTTGTCGAGTTGTGACGTTGAGTCACAAGAGTGACGTCCCTTCATGTAGCCGACCCGCCGGCAGACGAAAGGGTGGAGCAGTTCAATTGCTACTGCATGGACTAAAGAAAGCTGATTTTAAATTTGAAGAAATACATTTTAATTCTGAATTATTTGAACTCCTTGATATGGCAGGTGAAGGTATGGATATTCTCTATAGTCAATATATAGAATCGGACCAGAAAAGGTATCTTGCACAACTAGACCCCAAGGGGAACCTGTGTACCAAATTTGAGAAACATCCATACAGTACTTCCTGAGAAATTGCAATAACAAGGTTTCAAAGGGAAATCCAAGATGGCTGCCTGGTGGCCATATTGAATTTTCGAATCGGACCAAAAAAGGTATCATGCACAACTAGACCCCAAGGGGAACCTGTGTACCAAATTTGAGAAAGATCCATGCAGAAGTTCCTGAGAAATCGCGATAACAAGGTTTCATGGGGGAAATCCAAGATGGCTGCCTGGTGGCCAATTGGATTTTCGAATCGGACCAGAAAAGGTATCTTGCACAACTAGACCCCAAGGGGAACCTGTGTACCAAATTTGAGAAAGATCCATGCAGTAGTTCCTGAGAAATCCCGATAAGATTTCACGCGGAAATCCAAGATGGCTGCCTGGTGGCCATATTGGATTTTCGAATCGGACCAAAAAAGGTTTCTTGCACAACTAGACCCCAAGGGGAACCTATGTACCAAATTTGAGAAAGATCCATGCAGTAGCTCCTGAGAAATCGCGATAACAAGGTTTCATGGGGAAATCCAAGATGGCTGCTTGGTGGCCATATTAGATTTTCGAATCGGACCAAAAAAGGTTTCTTGCACAGCTAGACCCCAAGGGGAACCTGTGTACCAAATTTGGGAAAGATCCATGCAGTAGTTCCTGAGAAATCGCGATAAGGTTTCATGAGGAAATCCAAGATGGCTGCCTGGTGGCCATATTGGATTTTCGAATCGGACCAAAAAAGGCTTCTTGCACAACTAGACCCCAAGGGGAACCTGTGTACCCAATTTGAGAAAGATCCATGCAGTAGTTCCTGAGAAATCGCGATAACAAGAAATTGTTTACGGACGGACGACGGACGGACGGACCACGGACAAAAAGCGATTTGAACAGCCCACCATCTGGTGATGGTGGGCTAAAAATGTATTCAGCCATTCTTCAACACTTAACTCACATAAGTTTACTGATGAATAATTTGCCTTCAATGTCAGCCCAAATTGAACAAGATCTGTTTCGTTCTTCGTCTATTACAGTATCAACATTATCTTCATTTCATTTGCTTCAACGAAACCACAACTGACCCAGTTTTCTGTTTGGAATGAGGTAGAAGTTAAAAGCACTAAAACTTCTGAAGGATGTGATGGATATTGATACATTTGGGCTTAAAAAAAAATTTCACAGTTAAATTTTCTGTTATTAAGCTAAAACTTACCTCACTTCCACTCTTTGCATTTCTTGTCCACATGAAATATCACAGTATGAATTTAAATGACACAGTTATCTCCCCTGCTAGTCACGTGAATGCATAGCTACCCACAATTCTACTTCCTTCTTGTTCCACTGCGATACATGGTCTGGATGTATCATAGCGGGGAGGATGGGTGGGCATCACTGGAAGTGAGGTAAGTTTTAGCTTAATAACAGAAAATTTACCTGTGAATTTTTTTTGTTATTTGCGCTGAAAACTTACCTCACTTCCACTCTTTGCATAGAGTGCCACCGTAAGGTAGGTGGGCAAACTGATACAATCCGTGGTTAGTGATAAATGCCATACATAGTGACTAGTACAGAGTAGAAATCATAGATCTTCTACCTCACAGAGGATCCATGAGAACATACAACAGTAATAACCTGTATGCCTATGGTACACAGGGAACCTCTGTTGCTACTCTGAATTCAAGGCGGAGATGCAAGATACGCCCCCCCCCCCCTTTTTCGAAAGGGGTCGAGAGAAAAAATGCACTCACCAGCAAGCAGGGTTAAAACTGTACGCCCGGACTTTATCTTGCTAACTTGCTGGCCTCGGTCCCCCTGACACCCTCTGTGCGGTCACAAGTGGGCCGATGGAATAGAGGTCGTCACATGCTAACGTCATGTCCCGGAGGTAGAAGGAGGCAAACGTCGTGTTTGACCTCCAGTAGCACGCCCTCATAATGTCGGTCACCGATCTGTTAGTCCATAGAGGCCATGACGCCGCTAGTGCCCTAATCTCGTGACCCAAAACGTTTACAGGCGTGGCTTGTCTATCTGTAGCCATGGAGTACGCTAGCCGAATCGTATTTTTGAGCCAACTCGAGATAGTGTTTTTACTTATTTCTTGGTTGGCTTTGGGATCGAAAGGGATAAACAAACGCCTCCTTCCCGCTCTGATCTCCTTTGTACGATTCAGATAACACACAAGTGCACGAACCGGACACATCAACATGTCTGATTCAAGACCGGACGAAAGGAAATCAGATAAGGCTGGAATTGTGAACTCTCGAGATATGGAATCGTAGAGGGCTTGATTCTTTGCCACAAACTCAGGAACTGTTGTAAGAACTACTTTGCTCCAGTCCCTAGAGTGTCTGATGTTCCTTTGATCGAGCGCATGCAGCTCGGACACTCTGCCGAAGCAAGAGCCAACAAAAACGAAGTTTTGTATGATAACATTTTTAGCTCAATAGCCTCTATTGGCTCGAAAGGTGGCTTTCCTAATTACCGAAGTACTAAGGCTAAGTCCCACTTAGGTAATTTCAGAACAGCCGACTGCCCAGTTATCTTGTATGACTTGATTAGTGCAAATAAGTTTGGATCAGTCGAGGGATTAATCCCAGTACCCAGTAGAATAGGTTGAGCAATGGCCGCTCTATAACCTTCTACCGTAGCGGGCACCAGGCCCCTATCCCTGAACAGGTACAATAGAAACTCTGCTACTTCAGGGATAGTGGCGCAGGATGGATTAAATTAATATCCCTCTCTCCCCACCAAAGATCGAAGACTGCCCACTTTGATTGGTGTACAGCGGAAGAGGACGGTCGAATTGATTGTACCATTCGACGCCCAACCGCCGAAAATCCCGCCTGAAGTGCTTCTTGAGCACTTGCCCACGTGGTAATGAAACAGTCCTGGTTGGCTGTGAAATACCGACGTTCCGGGCTGGCGCAATAGATTGTGCCATACCGGAAGCTGTCGTGGTACATCTACCAGAAGATCCAATAGGTCCGGGAACCACGGCCTTGCTGGCCACCACGGAACAATCAGGTAAACGACACATGTGTGTTCGTGGATCTTCTGGAGTACCTTCCACAGAATAGCTGGAGGAGGGAACGCATATGCTACCATCCCCGACCAGTCCTGCGATAGTGCGTCCACTGCTTATATGCCGACGGATCCGGGACCGGCGACATGAACAGGGGCAGTAGATTGTTGCGCCGAGTGGCGAACAGATCTATGTGTGGCATCTCCCAGACATGAGCTATCTGTTTTAGTATGTCTGGTTGAAGTTGCCACTCCGTGGGAATTATCTGATTCTGTCGTGAAAGCGAATCCGCTAAGACGTTCAGGACCCCCGGGATGTGTCTGGCCAACACCGATATGTTGTTGTCCCAACACAGACCGAAAAAGATTTCCGCTTGGCTTTGTAATTGCGGAGATCTCGTCCCCCCCTGCTTGTTGATGTAGGACACAACTGTTGTGTTGTCCGTCGCAACTAGCAGGTTCTTGTCGGTCAATACGCTCACCCACGTGCGGATGGCATGTGTCACTGCCATAAACTCCAACACGTTTATATGGTACGAGCGTTCCTCGATTGTCCATAACCCGGATGTCGACTTGGACTCGAGGTGGGCTCCCCATCCTTCCATAGATGCGTCCGTGAACAGATGATATGACGGACGAAACGGAAGTAGGGACACACCTGGCATAACGTTGAGTGGATCCAGCCACCATTGGAGGCATTGTTTGACTAGCGGTGTTACAGGTATCCACGGGTTCAACTGCCTTTTGACTCATTGATGATTGAAGTAAATCATTAAGGGATGAAGCTGCAACCGCCCTCTTGGGGTTACGTCCTGTGTTGACGTCAAGAGGCCGATTATCGCAGCAAAGTGTAAAGCCCTGGCCTGAGATAACTTGAGGAACTGAGATATCTTCGTCATTATCTTTAGCCATCGATCTTCTGGGGGTTTGGCGAGAGCTCGTAGCGTATCGTATTCCACCCCCAGAAATTTGCGCCTTTGCGAAGGAGTCAGCTCTGATTTCTCTTCGTGTGGGATGTATCCCAGAGAAGTCAATATCCTTAAGACAAACTGGGTGTCTAGGATTAACTGCTCCTTGCAGGCATTCCTTAGCAGGGAGTCGTCGATATAAAAGTGGTACTTTATACCTAGACTGTGCAGGAATTGTGCCACTGGTGTAAACGCTCGTGTAAACACCCAAGGGGAAGTGGACAGGCCGAACGGAAGCACTTGAATTTGGAAGCGTCGTTTGCCGACCATGAATCTCAAGTACTTCCTGTCCTCCAGATGTATCGGGATATGCAGGTATGTATCCCTTAAATCCAGAGAAGTCAGCCATTCCCCTTGCTTGAGTACTGTCCGGATAGACCGGAAGGACTCCATGCGGAAGTGTGGCGGTGGAGTGAGGTAGTCCTTGTTGAGGCGCTTTAGGTTTATAACCATGCGCATCTCGGACGTGTCTTTCTTGGGGACCAGAAAGACCGGCGAATAGAACCCGGGTGACGTGTCCCAAACTGGAAGCTCTATTACAGCTGCCTTCTCTATCAGCTTGTCCACAGAGGACTGTATCGCTGATAGATGACCCATTCGTAATGGTATACGAGACGGAAGGGGATGAGCAGTCAAGGGAGGAAGCATGTCGAACAATAGGCGATAGCCGTATCTGATCGTCCGAATGACCCACGCTTCCGTCCCGATCCTTATCCAGTTCCTCCAAAACAACTGCAGCCTTCCCCCTACCAGAAGGTGTAGTTGCTGGGGAACTGGAAACGTTATGTCTCGGTGTTCCCGCCATACCGGAAGCCACCCGGTATGGCCCGAGACATCAGGTATTCTTCTTCGACTGCTTAGATTTCCCCTTACCCTGCTTCTTATGGCCGTAGGTAGAATCTAAAGAAGCAGGCGCTTGGCTTTGCTGTTGGCAGGAAGCACCCTTATTAGCCTTGGAACTAGGCGGGTTCTTCTTAGCCTTCTTCGGCTTTGGACCTTGACCGGAAGCCATTGGTCTCTTAGTCGAAGCACCGGAAGCAACCGACGTGTCATGTTCAATACGATCCATTTCAGGTCGAACTTCGGCAACAGCATCACCAAACAGTAAAGAAGAAGCCGTAGATGTTTCTAGTAGACTTCTCTTTACAGCTTCCGGTGTGTACCCATGCATATGAGGAATGAAGGCCTTTCTCCTTAAATACACAAGCATAGAAGCTAAGTAGGCATTATGTACCAGTAAATCTTCTACAGCACCGGAAGCAATCTTCTGGTAGTCAAAAACGAGGTTAATACCCTCCTGTAACTGCTCTTGACTTTCCGCGCCCGACAGCGAAAACAAACCATCCTTTATGGCTTTAAGAAACCAGTCCAGGTGATCCGTAATTGTCACTCCTTGTCAATCAATTTCCTCAAGTACAGCGGCCTGTTTGTTCGTGCAAGGAACATCCGGATTACTAGGCACTTTAGTATTACTAGGACATAAATACTGAAAGTCGCCGTTCACCTCTGCAGACCGGAAGCTACACGGTGAGTCATGTACACCGTAACTTCGTATGTTTGGCTTCTGTACTGGGAACGGACCAGAAGATCCTGCAGGGCGGAAGCGAGCTTTAGGTCTCAACCTTACTGCACGTTCCTCCTGCGTAGCGGGTTCTGCTAAAGTTCTATGGAACAAATGGCAAATAGAATGAAAAGCAGTTGAGGCCGGAAGCGTGGTTGCCGATCTCGTAACCCGATTTGACTCTCCCGATTCAGTTTCAATATCCCCTGCATGTGGGACCGGAAGCTGCATATCAGGAATTAAGTCATAGATGCCGGAAATAAGCTCATAATATTTCCTAGCATCCGGATCAGTATTGGTAGGTTCGTTCAATTCAGATCTACCGTACTGGTCCCTATCCACTTCCATAACTTCCGGGGCTTCCTGCCAGGAGGGAGTATTGGAAGGGATAGACCTCGACAAATTAGCTTCCGGTTTCCTAGACTGTTCATTCAAAACCGGAAGCAGTGGCGTACTACTTTGGAATTGACTGGTCATCATCTCTCTCAATTCCTTCATTTCCTCACGTTGCTGTTCCATACCGCGCAGTATGGCAGCCAAGGTGGGATCAGTCACTTGAGAGTGGACCGGAAGCAAGGCCTGACGAGGCGTGTTCACACTCGAGGACCTTACAACTGGCCGTGAGCACGGCCATTGTAAAGGTCGGTGAACTGGCATACGAGGTCGTAAACTGGAGGACGCATCATACGAAGCATAGCCGGTCCCGTACCTCGAACACCACCAGAAGCAGATATCTGACCTAAGCCACGCAAGGGCGAAGGTAGACCAGCAACCGGATGCCGCATAATTTGACCCGATTGAAAGGGTTCTTGATAACGCATCTCAGAGACAGGTACCTGTATACATACCATACTGCCGTTGTTGCGGGAACCTTAATCTCTGGTGGCCCAGAAGGCTCGTAGATACAAACGTCTCGGCAGGGGGACGAGGAAGGCCACCAGAGTAACCGGAAGCGGGTTGGGAAAATTCAGACAAACCGGAAGCAACAGTTAAAGGCGTAACTGAGCGACCGGGAAGTCCAGGCCTCGACAGCGTCGAGGAAGGTATTTTCCCAACCCCGGACCCAAATGAGAACTTAACATTAGGACCCTCACTAGCGCTGCCTAAGTTTTCGTAATCATAAGTTGACTCCGATCGAGAGATCGAAGTCCCCTGGCTTTCCCACGCTAAGCCTGGGTCCGTTACCGATTTCCCTTCATCGTCGTATCCAGGCGTCCGCTCGATAGGAACCTCCACTTCCACAGTCGTTGTAGTGCCAGATTCCATATCCTCGATTATTCCTTCCACCTGTACCAACCGGGTCGGCTTCTTACCTGATTGACCCTTCGCCTGGTCTGAAATGGAAGAATCGTGAGCGGGGGGGGGCGTTTGTTTATCTTTATTTACGTTCAATAGGCTGACTAGAGTAGACCCAGCTACAGAATTAACAAGCCCCCTAGACTCCTCGCCTACGCTAGTACAAGGATACTGTGTTACATACGTCTCGTTGGCGAGATCGGTAGGCCTAACGACATTATTATTTTCCTCGTTAGCTGCCAGTGAACCGGCTAGATACACCTGGAATATGCCGGGCGCCCACACAATACACTCTTCACAGGCCGTGTCCCACGTACAGATTCTTCCCTGGCGGCATGGAGGACACGTTGCGTGAAGGTCATAACTAGGCTTGTCACCTCCACAAGACATGCATGACATTTGAGACATATTTTGAGCCATTTTTAAGCTGATAATTTATAGAATACTTCCCAAAGGACTTCTTGCAGGATATCAGACATCTGAGGTAATCCAACTGTGAGTGATTTCGCTAGGAATAGGCAATTTTTCACGGAGTTGACAATGTTTACTTCCAGCCCTACGAAGCAGTAGAACAAGTAGAATTGTGGGTAGCTATGCATTCACGTGACTAGCAGGGGAGATAACTGTGTCATTTAAATTCTTACTGTGATATTTCATGTGGACAAGAAATGCAAAGAGTGGAAGTGAGGTAAGTTTTCAGCGTAAATAACATACCGAGTATTTAATCTGGTACAAATTAATTTGACGTAAGCTCACTGTACATTAGCAATTTTCTTCAAAAGAGAGAGACTCACAAATTTTTATGCAGTCATGCAGTAGCCTAAACAGCATGTTTAGAATCGAGAAACAGATTTTGTATGTACATTGTAGCATGTACAGTATATTTATTTACATTGTACATGTACAGCAATCAGATTTTCCAATGTTTATCTTTGACACAGCTTACCACTCAATTGCATTCTGGTCTTCACCAGATCCAGCGGATGTAGAAAGACGGTTGCCCCCAATCTGTTGAACAAAAATATCAAGTTTAGAACATACATGTACTACACATACATGTATACACAGGCCTCGATCTGCTAAAATTTATTCTGTTTCTACATGTACCATGGCACCACAGATTTTATATTCATAGAGATTTTATATTCATAGAAATAATAACATGTATTATATTTTGCCTGCCCACCTTTTCTTATTTTTATTTATTTTTTTTTATTTTTTTTTTGCACAAAAGCAGTGTCTGGTGTTTGTAGTGGCATGCATAGGACTACAAGATGAAATGTCACTTAAGTATGCATGCATACCCATATGTTATTGCATACACACCCAGTTTTCATGACCCTCTTGTTCAGGCCTCAATTTAAGGAGTGCTGATGGTAACCTCTCAACAGGTTACCATGAATTCTACACTGGCAACCTGTGGAAACCTATTGCATAATTATTAACCTAATGTCATATTATTAGTCAAAATTATGGGGACCTGAAAATAGGTTACCACTATTTTTCATATGGCAACCTCGAGGCAACCTGAAAACAGGTTACCACCTTAAATTGAGGCCTGTTGTTACGATTTAAAGGTGGACTACAAAGCTTTTAATTTATCTAAAATGTTGCTTATAAGTATACATCTTGTCTTATGTGACATAACTTTTATACGTTTTTGTGGCAAATAAAATTTGCAAAATTGTACTAATAACAATATTTAAGTTATCCTGTTATAAATAACAGGATAACTGGTGGCCATATTGGATTTTCGAATCGGACCAAAAAAGGTATCTTGCACAACTAGACCCCAAGGGGAACCTGTGTACCAAATTTGAGAAAGATCCATGAAGTAGTTCCTGAGAAATCGCGATAACACGGTTTCATGGGGAAATACATGATGGCTGCCTGGTGGCCATATTGGATTTTCGCTTCCATGTTTATGACTGGGTCATGCAGGGTCATGCATGGTCATGCAGGGCAACTAGCTCAGCAATTTCAGGTTGCCTTGATGAATTGTAGGTTGACCTCGACTATTGTTGATTTCTACTAATTGTCTGTCTCCCATTACAAGGTTACAGGATTTTTGGCAATATATTGGAGCGAATTGTTTTGAGAGCAGTTACATTCCTCACAGTATCTGTACATGTATGTAATTTGTGCATTTTTATTCTGAAATTTCAAAGAAATCTATTGAGAACCAAAGAAAATCTCCAATACCCTTGCATGTTATTTTCAAAGCACAATGATGCAATGTTGTAAAATGGGGGCTACACTAGGACGTCATAAATAAACAAAGACTCGTGTGACTTCACAGCACCACCCAAGCGATCTGACTAATTACCTCAAAGTACTACAAATGACCATTCATGAGTGCTTTACTGAGAAAGTGTCATCCTAAAAAAAATTGGATACATACACCATGCATGAAATGACCACGAAGTGCCTGCAACTGCCTCTACCTTGAATATTGTTTGTTGTTGTTTACCATGTTTACAGTGCTTTTTGGTACTCAGTCGGAGTTCTGTATTTATGATTGGTTGCGCTGGCGAGTCACATGACCTGGTTGAAAAAATTGCAGCAGATCAGGAACTGACTATGAATTGTTGGTTTGGATTTTGAGTCCAGTTCACTTGGTGAGTTTGTGTTACACTGTTTATGCTCTGCCGAATAAATAGCATGGCAAGGAGGCTTCTTCAGAAAAGTAGGCTACAGTCGCATTTTTGACATTACAACGATGAATTTCACCGATCTTTCGCCGTGCAAACTGCAAATTTGCTATATCGCCCAAGTTTTCTAACTAAACAAAATAAGTGATCAACTTTGGCAAGGTGTCTGGAGATAACAGGAAGTAATAATACGCTCTGCTATTTGTCAATGGATTGGCTGGAATGTGTACTTTTGATGGAGGGTGGCCTTATGCAGGCACGGCGGATCTGGGGGGGCTACGGGGGCTGAAGCCCCCCCCAATAATTTGGCCAACTTTTCTAAAATTTCTACTTTTCTTAAAAAACATTGTTTAAGTGTGTGCAAGAGTTATTTGAAACCTCTCTCATGAAGTATAATTACGAGCATAATGAAGGTATTTTAAATTGCAATATCGCTTGGTACCAATTTAACGCATAAAAACGCGCTGTGTACAAAACATTCGCACGGGTCCATACACATGAGGTGGTCCGGCCATACACGGGCGTTGTCAATGTTCACTCGCTGTCAACGTATAGCTAAACTCATACAGTAATACACGAGCTTATACAGTAATACACGAATTGTTAATAATTCCAACCTTGCGTGTTATGCTTGTCGTGTGCAAATGCATGTTACATATACATGATATAGGGCAAAATTTCAGACATTCGCGGGTTTTGCTAGGCTACAAAAAACCTCGATTGAGCCCCCTTCCCGCAATAAGACATGAACCTTTTTCTCTCGATACAGTTAAGTTTATTCCTTCAGTTTATAGCGGAAAAAATATATTTACCGTTGGGAATCGGTTGAGTAAAGCAGTGCAATAACTTTTAGATCAACATTCTTCACGTTCTGTTCAGTCCTTCCCCGAAACATATTTAATACTGCATGTGTCCTTTTGCATTTAGTATGTATATCTTTGGTTTGGCACGTCTCGACGACAGCATGTAACTAACCCGAAGAGGAGCTTTCCGTTGGCATGAATGTGAGCATCGGCCCAATCGTGTCTGCTGAATGGGACTCAGTTCCCAGGAATGGGTTTCCCCTTGACCAGCACTCCAGCCAAGCCTCCAACACAATCACACGAGTGTGGGACATGTGGGAAGAGATTTGCCAGGACCGACAACAAAAATCGCCATGAAGTATCCGTCCACACACATGACACAGGGCAAGAATTGACCTGTACATATTGTGATAAATTTGTTAAAGATATGTGATGAAAACAATTGGATTCACTTTAATTCTATAGGTATTGGTTTTGCTCTTTACTCAAACACGTTACACGCTATCTAAATATAGCGATTATGTAGCAATCATTGTTTGTGTTTAGGCACTTAGACTCTTGCGCTAGGACATGTAGGAAGGGGTCAATTTCTCGTCCTTTCACAATACAAATGATTTACAACGCCCGTGTATGGCCAGACCACCTCACGTGTATGGACCTTTGCGAATGTTTTGTACACAGCGCGTTTTTATGCGTTAAATGGAAACCAAGCGATATTGCAATGTAAAATACCTTCATTAGGCCTTTTTTTTTTTATTCATTGGTTTACGGATCCGCCGACCTTCATTTTGCCAAAAGTGAAATAAAAATAAAAATTGGATTTTCGATTTTTTTTTTTTATTTCTGTCGTATCCGCCGATGTGTCACATTTGCTGACCTCTCTGTCATGTCTGTCGGAAGAATAAAAACATAAAATTCGCAATATTGGTCTCATTTTAATACTTGCTGTGCGTAAAACATCTTATATAAATTCTTCACGCTCGAGTTCGCACGAGTTCAACACTCTGCAGACATCTTGGTCTTGGAGGCGGGTTACTTCCCTTGGTTACAGTGGTGGTGGTTTCCGACTTCCATGTTGCCTTCGGCTGTAGTTCGGGGACCAGACATGACATCATTTCAACGGCGCAGTGTTTGAAGCCAAGATGGCGGGTTCGGCCTCGCGGTGGTTTTCACTGACTCTTTAATAGACAGGACGCGACCGTCCTTTTCAAGGGCTTTGTCGGTCCAGTAACTGCTGGGACGGTGGGGGACTTGGTCTTGAAGATCAGTGACAACTGACGACATATCTGCCGGCCTGTCTGTCCAAAATAACAGCAGGAAACATGACTTGTCCTGTCAACACCCCTATTGAAGTGTTGGTTTCACGCAAAGCGACTGATATTGTCGCTTGGTTGAAGGAAACGTCCGTCATTGATCTTTTGGTAAATGTCTTGTAATTATTACACTGGCTATTACCTGGATTTGACATATCATTTTTTTTTTTTTACCGCCCTCTCGTGTCTAAGAAGTTTGTCAGAAAGTAAAAATAAATAAAGTGTGGAGGCTTGATTTTATTTTTATTTTTTTTCCATCCTCCACCTGGACATTTTTGCCAGAAAAATCCGTAAACCAATTAATAAAAAAAAAAAGGCCTTATGCTCATAATTATACTTCATGAGAGGTTTCAAATAACTCTTGCACACACTTAAACAATGTTTTCATGAGTCGGCGGAACTGTAGAAAGCTGAATCCGGGAGCATCGAATCGTTAGGAACATCTAGACCGCTTTAACGGCAAGTTTAAAGGTTCACTTCTTCCTCACTATCTTAGTTACTTGATAGGCTATAGAAACCACGTCTTACCTGTCGTTTTCCATGCTAAATATTTATGTTCTGATATAGTCCAGCGGCATAGCTGAACAATTGTTCATTTTGTGATACCAGCATGAAATTTGGTACAGTGGAAGGGAAACATCATGTGATCATTTTCTGATATTGTGCCAAGCTGAGAAATCACTGGTTGTGTCGTTAACCCTTTTCAAATATTATAGGGTGAAGTAAAAATAGTTATAAAATAAAAGGGGGTACCGTAGGGGTACGAGATTGCCTATATCTTCAAAACCAATGAAGTTATTAGTCTATTTTTATTGTATATTGACAGACACTAATAGTCCTAGTAGACAAGGCAAAACATGCGTTCATTGATACAATATGACATCATTAAGGGACCGTCCCATAATAACTAATGAAAATGTATTAAAAACGTGATAAGGCGCAATTTCTGCTCACAGATTTGCTAAATGTCTGTCAACAGTAATTCTTGTGCTGTCATTTTATGAAAAAATAACCACTTATGTGAAATTATTAAAATCAGATGGAAAATACGATAGAATAATACTTCAGAAAACATGCAAAAATATCTCATTTTGTCGATTTGACAATTTTGAAATGGCTGCACAAGATTATTGAACTGAACTGTTCCATAATTGTTTTGCTCGGGAAATCACTTTTCAGTGTGCGTTAAGCAAAACAAAGGCAAATTTTTAAGCTTAACTAATGAAAATTCAATAATGACCACGTGACTTGCGCAAGGCAATTAAATTACTGGCAAATTTGAAAGTAAATTTTTTTTAGAAGTGCTGCATTTGTTTCATTTCAGTTTATTTTCTTTTGTAGAGAGGGTAAGTAAATCGAAACAAGGCATGATTAAACCAGGACTTTAACACTTTATGGCAACATAGAGAAATCCCACCAGTGGAGAGCATGGATTGGTCGCAATATATATAATAGAATCATAAAGTCCAGAGCGTGCAACTCAGACACTCGTCACTGACGCTAATGCCAATAAAAACACAGTTTTATACGGCAGAAACTTCAAATCGATGGTAGCTATGGGTTCAAACGGAGGTTCACAAAATCTCCGCATAACTAACGCCAAATCCCATTGTGGAAGTTTACGAAAATCGGCTTGTATATCAATCCTAAACTACTTAACCAGAGACGTTAGATCAGGATCAGAAGCTGGGTTAATCCTAGACAAAGGTGCTCTGTAACCATCCACAATTGATGGGGCCAGGCCCTATTCATGGAACAGAAATAACAGGAAGTCTGTTATCTGTTGACCAGTGGCATGACTGGCATCAATGTTTCTACCAAAACACCACTCCTGGAAGATCTGCCACTTTCCTTGATAATATGCGGAAGTGGAGCTTCGAGTGAATGTGACCATTCTCTACCTAGCTTCCCGAGAAAATCCCGCCTCAGAGTTGATTCCTGAGCACTTGCACACGAGCAAGTGGAACATCTGAGGTTAATGATGGAAAACGGCTAACTTCGGTTGACGAAGTAGTTTTCCCCTCATAATGGAAGACGTCTTGGAACGTTGACCACTATGTCTAGGAGGTGGGGAAACCATGTGCGAGCCGACCACGAGGGGACTACTAAATACACTATGCAGCGGTGCTGTAATAGCTTTTTGTAGTACTAGAGGCAGGATTGCTGGAGGCGGAAATGCATTGGCTATTAGCCCTGTCCAATCCTGGAGACATGTGCAGAGGAAGTAGATGGTTGAAGCGAGTGGCAAACAGATCTACATGTATCTGCGGAGTTTCCCAGATCAGAGAGATCTGGTGCAGAATGCCTGGATGTAGTTGCCACTCCGTCGGTAAAATCTGATGTTTTCTGGGCAATGCATCTGCTAAAACATTCAGATGTCCTGATATGTGTCTGGTACGAAGGAATAGATCGTGTTGCCAGTAGAAGTGGAAGAGAATTTCGACTTGACTCAATAGAATGGCCGACTGAGTCTCCCCCCCCCCCCATCTTGTTTATGTATGCCACAACTGTTGTGTTGTCTGTGGCTACCAGTACCGACTGACCTCTGAGACCGTTTATCAATGTGAGAACAGCTCGATTCAGGGTGATGAACTCCAGTACATTGATGTGCAGTCCAAAAGCCTAATATCGACTTGGAACTGAGGTGGGCCCCTCAACCATGCATCGATGCATCCGTGAACAACTGAGGAGTTGCTATGAACGGAAGCAGAGTTATTCCAGGCATCACATTGAGAGGGTTTCGCCACCATAATAGGTGACGTTTGACTTCCTCTGTGACAGGAATTATGGGATTCCTGCGCCTGTCCAATGATGATTTAGATATAGCATCAATGGACGTAACTGTAACCGGTCTCGACGAGGGACATCCTGAGTTGATGTCAGGAGACCGATCACTGATGCAAATTGAAGGACATGTTCGGCAAGAATGTCTGAAGGACAATGGGATCTCTTGACATACATGTACCTTGCGCCAGCGACCTTCCGGTGGCCGAGCAAGAGCCAAATTGGTGTCGTAAGCCACGCATAGGAAGTATCGCTGATGAGACGGCGTTAACTCCGATTTTTCCAAGTGTGGGAGATAACCCAGTGACTCGGGAAGGTGCTATACAGATGTATCGCATCTGAGCTGTTCCCTGCAGCAATTCCTGATAAGGGAGTCGTCGAGGTAAAAATGGTATTTAATACCCCCGATTATGCTAGTATGCCGCCACTGGCTGAAACACCCTGGTAAAAACCCAGGGGAAACTGGCCAACCCGAAGGGAAGAACCTGAATCTGGAAACGGTGAGCGCCGACCATAAATATCCGGTACTTCGGATGGATCGGGATATGCAGATAAGCATCCCGTAGATCCAGAGATGTTAGCCATTCCCCTAGGACCAGGGCGGTCTTGATAGCCCGGAAGGATTTCATGCGAAAGTTAGGAGGTTTACATAGGAAATCCTAGTTCAGCGTGCGCAGATTGATAATCAGGCGCATTTCCGGTGTACAGGAACACCGGAGAATAGAACCCGGGGGACCTGTCGGTGACCGGAAGTTCTATTATAGCTTGCTTCTGGATGAGCTTGTCCACATATGCCTGTGTTTCCATTAGATACGCCGTACGTACTGGAATAGGAGACGGCGTTGAAGCAGCCGAAACCCTTGAGCTTCCTGTACAGGAAGATTCGGTTTTGGTGGGACCAGAAGTTGTGGCAAATCGAAATCCTGCCATGACAAAAGAATTGACACAGTCCAAAATGTCGCCCATCCCGCTGCTTCTTACCAGCGTTTCCCATCTTCAGTCAGGAATAATCTCGTCTTACTGTTGTGGCTTAATTCCAAACGACTGTTACTTTGTTACGGATTCGAATCGGAAGTAGTCGGTTTGGAGGTTTGGCTGGGGAACCGGAAACGTCAGTAGACGCCCGTTACTAGCCCCCGACCAACCGCTCTAGCAGCAGAAACAGGCTTACCCTACTCTACTGATTCCCTGAGAGATGGGATAATGCCATTAAACAACAGCGACTATGCAGGCCATTGCTCTTCAAAGATCGAAGGACCAAATATGGAGAGTAGTTCACCGCCAATGATAGGTAAGACTAGCGTCTTACGTGAACTAACATCGCCGCATTGAACGTGGATAGTACTAATGCGTCCGCATTAGACTTAAAAGCCACGTTCTGCAGATCCACCAGTAAAAGCAGTTCAGAAGTCCAACTGGTTGCTAACTGTGAGTACGACAGCCTGCTCAACACAGAGACAATGGTTACCCCCTGTCGTGTGACATCTTCAGGAGTAGAAGACTGGTTGCCAGTTAGCAGGATTCAAGATCTTGACCGGAACCTTTTTGCCTTGACTTCCAGTTCCGGATCAGCGACCTTAAAGTCATACGCTAAATCATGGATGTCGTACACTGGAGGTAGACTTCTCCACCAGAAGTCGATCTGAAGATGAAATCGACTTGAAGAGTGCACGCCTATCCGTTCTCATAACGGGGCCGGAAAGACAAAATGTCCTTACCGAAACCCCATAAGTTGCCAAACCGGAACCCGCAGGAAACCGGAAATGGCTGCCGTAAGTGGTTTATGAGCCTCACATACTGGCAGACACATTTTCACAGCAATTTTCACACCATTTTCACAATTTTAAATGATAAATAAAACAGGACATATAATTAAAGTGTTGTGATGATCGATGTAAGCCAAACAAGCTGAGTAGCTAGCAGGTCCTCCGCCAAGTAGCCTGGTTGAGAGCATACAGCATATACGCTTCCAATATCTCCTTAAATATAACTTGGAAAGTTGATATGTGTATGTGGAAAGAGACGTTCATCTGGAATTGTTGAGACAATTTGAGGAGGTTTGGGAAGCAGTAATGGGTAGTGTAACACTGGAATGTAAGTCCGTAGTTGATGGATTTGTGGATGGTGAGGTTTATAAATCGATGAGTGGAATAGATCAAGATATCGCGTTCACAACACAGATGGGTACAATATGGGTGAGTGAAATCCAAGATGGTCAATGGCAGCCATCTTGGATTACATACTACCTCAATGAAAATCAATACCAATCGCTGTCTAACTGATGTGAAGCACCGTCTCGAGTTTGAAGTTGATTGGTCAAATTGTTGTCGAGATATCACGTTCACAAGATCCGAGACGGATGGAATCCAATATCGTCAATGGCAGCCATCTTGGATTTGTACCTCAGTGAAAATCAATACCAATGGCCGTCTAATTGATGTGAAGCACATTCTCAAGTTTGAAGTCGATTGGTCGAACTGTTCTCGAGATATCCCGTTCACAAGATGTGGGATGGACAGAATCCAATATGGTCAATGGCAGCCATCTTGGATTATGTACCTCAGTGAAAACCAATACCAATGGCCGTCTAACTGATGTGAAAAACCTTCCCTAGTTTGAAGTCGATTGGTTGATTTGTTTTTGAGATCTCGTGTTAACAAGATGTGGAACGGAGTGAATCCAATATGGTCCATGGCAGCCATCTTGGATTACGTATCTCAGTGAAAATCAAAACCAATGGCCGTTTAACTGATGCGAAGCACATTCTCAAGTTTGAAGTGGATTGGTCAAACTGTTGTCGAGATATCGCGTTCACAAGATGTGGGATGGACAGAATCCAATATGGTCAATGGCAGCCATCTTGGATTACGTACCTCAGTGAAAATAAATACCAATGGCCGTCTAACTGATGTGAAGAACCTTCCCAAGTTTGAAGTCGATTAGTTGAATTGTTCTCGAGATATCGTGTTCACAAGATCTGGGACGGATGGAATCCAATATGGTCAATGGCAGCCATCTTGGATTACGTACCTCAGTGAAAATCAATACCAATGGCCGTCTGACTGATGTGAAGAGCATTCCCAAGCTTGAAGTTGATTGGTGGAAATGTTCTTGAGATATCGCGTTCACAAGATGTGGGACGAACAGAATCCAATATGGTCGATGGCGGCCATCTTGAATTACGTACTTCAGTGAAAATCAATACCAATGGCCGTCTAACTGATGTGAAGCACCTTCTCAAGTTTGAAGTCAATCGGTCAAATTGTTCTTGAGATATCGCGTTCACAAGATGTGGGACGGACAGAATCCAATATGGTCGATGGCGGCCATCTTGGATTACGTACCTCAGTGAAAATCAATACCAATGGCCGTCTAACTGATGTGAAGCACCTTCTCAAGTTTGAAGTCAATCGGTCAAATTGTTCTTGAGATATCGCGTTCACAAGATGTGGGACGGACAGAATCCAATATGGTCGATGGCGGCCATCTTGGATTACGTACCTCAGTGAAAATCAATACCAATGGCCGTCTAACTGATGTGAAGCACCTTCTCAAGTTTGAAGTCGATTGGTCGAATTGTTCTCAAGATATCGCGTTCACAAGATGTGGGACGGACGGGCGGACGGACGGGCGGACGGACGGAAGGACGGACGGAGGGACGGACGGAAGGACGGACGGAAGGACGGACGGCTAGCATTTCCAAGTCCTCCCACCACTTCGTGGCGGAGGACAATAAAATCAATTTAAGGAGGATTTTACTCTGTGCTGTCAGTCGAGTATACAGATTGTTTGAGTGTTTATGAATATGCAAGGCATACTTTACGTTTTGTGAACGGGAGAAATTCCAGAAATATAGTCATTTTTTCAAGCTGTGGAAAACCCTGTCTTTTTGTATTTTTCTGTCTGATTCGGATATTATGGCAATGAGAAGTCAATTAATTACCTGTTTAATCTGTGCTTGTAGCAGCAATTTTAACAATAGTTTCATCCCAGTGCACAAAACGATGCCTTAGCAACTGTTTTAAAAATCTGTGCTTTGTAATTTTTATACGGTCCCCAGGTGACGTCACATTTCTCCATGAATACATTTTCTGATATCACGTTGTAAAACTATTATTTCAGACCAATGTACAGAAAGAATTTAATGAATTCGTTCATTTTTAACAAAAAGATCAATGATCTCTTATCCCAACCCTATAATTTTGAGAAAAAAAACAACTATCCCCCCCCCCCCAACTTTTGAATGGGGATAACTCGGCAACCAATCATTTTTCAGCTTGGCACAATATCAGAAAATGACCGCCAGGTATCTTTCTTTCAGTGTGCGAAGTCTCTTGCTGGTATCAAACATGAAGCTGCGCTATCGAAACCCCTCGGCTCTGAACCCCAGCTATTATAATGTAAGGGTGTCTCTACCAATTGATTGGCTTGTGGGAAGAAATATTTACCCCTGCCCTGGTATTGTAAGTGTACTTTCTTTGAAAAAAAAGAAAAGTTTTCCTCCCCTTAAATTAATTTGTTTCTGGAATAAATTGAACGAGCTGTATCGATGTCGCACCAAAACAACAGTACACATGGCTAGATAAATACAGTACATGTATACTAAATGACACATGTCATGTATGTCATTTTCAAAACAGATTTGCAAGCATTCTTTGCATTGTCTAAGAAAATAAATCAATAAATCAGTCATCCAATCAATAAATATATGTGATACTATACTAACATGATATAGAAATAATATGCAAACTTAACATAGGAATTAGTGGATTTTGTTAGACAAGGGGCATACTTTCTGACACGACTCATTTTTGATAGGCATCTAGTGTCATTTTCAAAACAGATTTGCAGGCATTCTTCGCATTGTGTAAGAGAATAAATCAATAAATCAGTCATCCAATCAATAAATAAATGTGATAGTATACAAACATGATATAAAAATTATATGCAAACTTAACATAGGAATTAGTGGATTTTATTAGACAAGGGGCATAACTCTGCAAAATACTTTCTGACACGACTCATTTTCGATAGGCATCTAGTTCAGGTCAAGAGAAACAACTGTATCACGTTAGGATGTTGTATATGGAACGGTTCTGAAATTATCACAATAAATCATAAATGGATTTTTATTTGTAAAAAGGGGCATAACTCTGCAAAATATTGTCCGAGATGACTCATTTTCGATAGGCTTCTGGTTTACGTGAAGATAAATAGATGTAACAAGTTTGGTTGCCATGCATGAAACGGTTCTGTAGATATCGCGGTAACGGATTTTATTAGACAAGGGGCATAACTCTGCAAAATACTTTCTGACACGACTCATTTTCGATAGGCATCTAGTTCAGGTCAAGAGAAACAACTGTATCACGTTAGGATGTTGTATATGGAACAGTTATGAAATTATCACAATAACAAATCATAAATGGATTTTTATTTGTAAAAAGGGGCATAACTCTGCAAAATATTGTCCGAGATGACTCATTTTCGATAGGCTTCTGATTTACGTGAAGATAAATAGATGTAACAAGTTTGGTTGCCATGCATGAAACGGTTCTGTAGATATCGCGTTAACGGACGGACGGACAGACGGACGTACGTACGGACGGACAGCCGTACATGATGACGACAATACCCCTAGGCCAAAGTTGGCCGAGGGGTAAAAATGAATAATTCCATCAATATTTGGAGCTATGCCGCTGGACTAATAGCCGGGGGCCTCAAATCGACCATACTTCCACACTTATGTGGACGTTCATCCACCCGTGTATGGAATTAGGTGCCTCCAATCGACGTGTATGGAAAATCCCTTACCCACCGTGATCAAGACAATTTGTTGTTCACTATTTTTTTACCCCATAGTGAGACCATTCATGTTAGTGCTCTTTCATGTTAGTGCTATTTAGTATTTATTTATTTTTTTTAAGTAAAAAAAAAAAAATATCATATTTAACTATGTGTATACGAAAAGATTCATTAACAAACCATAGTCCAGTAAATCTAGCGGATTTTTGGGCTCAACCCACCACAAATTGCAACAGAATTTATTTCACTGAGCTATGCATTTCAGAAAGGGCCCCAGACTAACAATACTAAAAGTCTACAATCCCATATGCATGGGAAATATCTTAAATTTCAAGTTGAAATTTGAGGTATTTTTCGCGAAATTTCAGTGTTTATCTGTCTCTTGCTCCTATAAGAAAACCTTGTAGGCCCCTACTTGGTAGTAAGCGTGGAAGAAATGGGTCATTACTTACACTCATTCCATTCTTTATCATATCAAGGTTATACTCCGCCTAAAATAATACCCTTGCACGAAAATATTTATGGAGAAATTCAAAATGGCGGATGAATGGGGTCATTCTAAATCTGAACTTTTTACCGTTTTCATGACAGTCCAGGCAATCTATCTGGTTTTTTTTAGCTGGACCCAAAACAAATTGCAACAGAATTTCTAATAGGCCCACAGAACAACACACTAAAAGTCTACCAAAGTCTATTTGGTGGAGATACGACTTTTTCTAAAACAAAGATACACCATCATGCTTCATACAAGAAGGTAGAAAATATTGGTTTGTCTCTGAATAAGGACAGTTTATCATCCAGAAATCCAATCAATACATGATGATCTAGGATATACATTATTCTATGGTGGTGAAAATATTTGCATTCCCAATGGATTTGCTCATAAAAGTACAGGCCTTATTTTTTTACGCGAACACTCGTTCAGGTTATGTGAAGGTTACGCAAATCATATTTTACGCGAACGGTCACCGTTCACGTGGGGCGAAGTTGGATACATGTCATTTCTTACCCAAACTGAATCGACCCTAACCGTTTCGTACCCAGATGTTTTCGTACCCAAACGTTTTTGTACCATATGTTATATCAGTTATCTTATATCATAAACTATATTACCAGACAGCTGAATGTCTGCATAATTATTGTAGAAATTATGCGTAACTTATAGAAGAATAATTAAGAAATATTAGACAAAAAAATACACATAACTTACAAAGACTACTGCATCGACGACTCAACTTGGCATACCGGCAACACAGTGCCTTCTGTAGGCGGGAAACGACACAAGAAAACATGCTTCATTTCCATTCTCCTCCTGTTCTTCATGTTCTTGTTGGAAAGATTCAGAACATCTGTTCCATATGTTATTTTCCAAATAATCAATTTTAAAACGATCAGATATGTTAAAAGTGTTAAAACTTGAAAAATACCAGTCCATAAAAAGGTATGTGTGATCAGACAATTAACGAAGTACATGTACCGTAATCCTTTCCCGTTAAGGCCTTGCTACATGTATCCACCTGTACTGATCCACAACACTTCCAGATACAATTCTCTCATTTTCGCCTTTGCTTTATAGATCATGTATGTAAAACTATATATTTTTAGAAAGCCTATTTTCTAAGGACTCTAAACATGTTCATACATTTAAACTTTGAAAAGAAATTAAGCCTATAATTGATATTTGAACTTTGCTGTTCGCAGATTCTACCGATCATTTTCAAATGTCAATTTCAAGAAAAGTACCAAAGATACATGTAACTGCCTGAAAATCGGCAGCATGGTAGAACACCCCTCGATCTAGAATCACGTCTCTCAGTTTTTTTTATTTTTTTCTTAGTTTTCTCTCTAGAGCCTTCTAGAGCCAAAAAAACGAAGAAATATCGCTAAAATTACCGAACAATGCGAAAGCCGGAATATCTCGCTAAAGTTTGATCATTTAAAAAAACTGAAAGACGTGATCCTAGACCTCTATGCTATCTCATTAATGTCCAAATTTCGTCATTCTATGATGTACGGTTTTCGAGAAATTTGAGTTTTTTCCAGCGAAACTGCTCAAAACTTAATGTACGATAAATCGACATAATTTAGAGCCGAGAAAGTGATTACACTACATGTACTTTATTAGCCAATTATTCGGTTGTATAAACAAAGTATTTTTAGTTGGAAATTTATCTCCAACAGTATATTATTTTAAATTTATATCTTCAGTTATCATGTTCACAATGTTTAATACGAATAAACGAGTCAGAAAAAGTTTTATTGTATATGGTACGAAAAAGTTAGGATACGAAAACGTCAGGGTACGAAAAGGTTAGGGTACGAAAATGACTGGGTACGAAGTGGTTGGGTACGAAGTGCTTTGGGTATGAAATGACCAGTACCCGGCGAATTTTATCTGCCAGCAAGTCACAAGTCGGAATTGTCTGTCTGCACAAAGTGAAAATACAATAAACAGTGGCGACAGCGATATTTCCGCGTATACCGTCCACTTTCTCTTTCTCCCCTTTTGTCGACTGGCAGGCTAATTTACATGGCCGTGGTTGTTTGATAAATCATGAATTGCTTATGGCCTAGTTAAATTGTTTGTGTCGGAGTGGTTTCGTTTTCACTGGCGGCCAGACAATTACGCATGCCCAGATGGAAATAGGTCGGCACTGAAACTATTTGCCGAGAAGTGGCGACTGTCTGGTCGTTGGAATTGACCAATAAATTGAAATAATGGATGTTATTTGATGCACAATAAATCATTTTGAAACCCTGAACATACATTCAGAACATATTTGGCATTTTACAGCTTTAGAAATATTTAGGAATCGCATTTCGGCAAAAATAATGTACCGTAAAACTCACGTAAGCACTGGAATTTGATAACGTTCAGAATACTACCGATGCCGATGGACGGTCTGTTTTGCTTCATCTCGACTAAATAACTCGTCTGAATTCTTATAGATGTCACGGTACATGTATGTATTCCTGGTTACTCATAGCATAACGAATATTGAATATTTATTAAACAATATTTAAGTGAATCGGTAAAAATACTTCTGTTTACGCGACGTGTGGCTTCCCTCAGCGAAACCAAACAACATTTTGACTCCGTCGAATTCGTAACTCGATATTTTATGTTAATGAGCAGTTGGAGCAGTTTGACCAATCAGGAAGTCGGGTTACGTCAGGTGATCAGCATTTTCGCGGGTTTATTGGGGTTGAATGAGAAGGATTCGAAACACATGACCATTGTCACCCAATGAAATCGACGCATTTTTACTATGTGACCTGAAATAAGGTTGTGTTGAAATGAAAGCAGAGTTGTTGACCTTCAATTTGATATCTTAAACGTGGGGAGGGGCTTCCGGGATTTCGTTGCAGAAGCTTGTAAACAAGGTGCGTTTTACGCGTTTCAACAAACTTTTCTGAATAAATGACGCTCTGTTTTGCATTTGTAGACGATCTTCACATAACTAATCGTATTTTTTAGTAATAAACACCGAACTCACGTGAAATAATTAATGAAATAATACGGTTATATTTGGAGTAAGCCGTGTCTGGTTTGATTTTTTGCACACGTGGCTCCAAATTGTTTCGAAAATTTACGGAACCTTTCAAGTAACCGATCGGTTATGCAATGAAGTTGGTGCGTAACCGAACGATCGGTTACATACGCTAAAAATCACGCAAACGGTAAATCGTTCACGCCAGATTTTGAAGAAATAAGGCCTGAAAATAGATAGCAAAACGATAGTTCAGCACCAGGGTATATAATCATACATGGTAATATCCTGCCAGTTGGCATTATTTCCATTAGCATTGTTATCTTAAAGGGAACTGACAAGCTGATATATTTTCTTTCAACCTTTGACAATCACAGACAATAGTTCCATCAACTTATAAAGATATAACTCTATTATCACAAGCAAGTGTCAGGTCCGACATTCAATAGTGTTTGTACCTTGTTGAAAAAATTGCAGCCTTGCCAATCATTAGAGAGAGAGAATTAGATTCAACGTCGCATTTAGCAATAGTTCAGATATATAACGACAATCTACCAAACATTTATGATCCATCACAATTGTTTGTAAGACAAATGTTGTTGATGAAAGAAGAATAATTATGCAGATCCTAATATATCATTTAATTCTTAAACAAATAATACTTTGAATTATAGGCAAAGTTGATGGCATACATGTTTCATTTTACTTTTGGTTCATGGTAACATTATTAGGGGAAGTGACTTCTCATACATATAGTTGATGTCTTAATTTTAACGTTATTCCTCATGAACACTGCCATAAGTTAAGGAATATGTCACAGCACTATCAATCCCAATACCAGTCTTCGCCAATGTCATTTTCAAAGGTCTGGGTTTGATGAGTTAATTTGCACAGCTCAGTCGTTTGCATTGATTCTTACAGGCGCATTTGCTTCAGCTGCAATCCTTCTTGCAGTTCCACCGGATAACCTCAAGTAATCCCTGAAGCTGGTGGCAGATCAGTTTTCGCAGGGAGAAACCGATTGAATTGTCCACTCCCATTTTTGTGGTTGCAATGGAGGTCTTCCCCTCCAGTCAATTCCTTCGTTTGGATCACTACATGTAAGTGTATAAACCTGTAAGCGTTTTCTATGCTGCTGTAATAAATGACCTTCGTCGGGACACCCATGACCTGGATAAACACTCCAGCTTGTTGGCGAAATAGCTCAGTGACAGTTGTCCAGGGTTCATGCACAGAAACTCAGATTGAATTCCATGACTTTCCATGACCTTTTATGGACAAATTCCATGACTTATCCATGACCTATCAGAAATTCTCTATGGATAATGGGGGCATCAAGAAAATCAGTCCACAGCCATGATGAGTGAGAAGAGCATTTTCATGGCATTTCTTTTTACACTGATGCAATTTGAGAACAGCCATTTCCTCCTAGATGCACACTGGGAGTTTAAGAGTATTCCAAGACCAATGTTACCTCCCCTGATGCACGCTTGATCGCATTCGTAGACCACACGAGACATTCGACAAATAGAACATTCGCTGGTCCAGGACAATCATCTTTTCGGTGAAAAAAATCAAGAGAAATATTGACCTGGCTGACATTTTCAAGTTCCATTTATTTTTTCCATGACCTCTCACAAAATTCAATGACCAGACACAAAATTCCATGACTTTCAAGGCCTGGAAAATCAATTATCAAATTCCATGACTTTCCAGGATTTTCCATGACCGCGGGAACCCTGTTGTCTTCTTCAAGGCAGCACCTTTGCCAATGCCATATGGTCGGGAATACTGTGTCACAGCCCAGAATGGCATGCACAAGCAACATATTTGTACAGACATGCATTTCCAGCACAGTCTTTGTCTTCTTGACATTCCAAACTCTCCGGCCTCATTAGTGACATGGTCATTCAGTCAAAGAAAGACGAATTCCTAGCAAACAACGTCAACAAGTACTTCATTACTCTTAAGAGTGACCAGTTGGAAAGGGCGGAATGTTTCGTATGCAGATATTTTTATTGTAAAAACTGCCGTTTAATCGACTGAAAGCATCAAAACGTTGGTTGGTTATGATATTGACCTGTTAGTTCTGCTCTGTTTTCATGCAGACATGGATGACAATGACATCTACTTTCAGCCAAGAGAGAATGCAAAGAAACGGATAGTTTGGAATGTCAAGAAGCCAAAGGCTGTGCTGGGAATGTAAGTCTGCACAAATATGCTGTTTGTGCATGCCATTCAGGGCTGTGACACAGTATTCTGACAATATGGCATTGGCAAATGTGCGGCCGTAAAGAAAACAACGCTCAATGAGCTATTTCGCCAACAAGCTCAGGGGTTATTCTAGCCCAAAATTGTTCACAAACTCAATTTCAAAATTTTGGAAACTCAATTCTTTTGCGCGCCTACGGCGCGCATCGAAATTCTACAAAACTCAATATTTTTTCCTTTTTCATAAAAAAAAATGATGAAACTTTTTCATCACACCAATTACAGAACTGAGGTTGGTCATATGTTTACGAGAACAGAAACACCGTAGACGCTACTTTAGAGATCGACAAATAGTGACAACCCTATTTACATGAATTATGTACAGTCTATGTAACATTGGTAAATAACCCAGTGTTACGTGATAACCCGTTGGCCCAAACCGTGGCAGGGTACCGTGTGTTGAAGGCGACAGTAGCGTGTCGTGTCTTCTTAGAGCAACAACAACATATTGAACTGCTGCTGCATTGTCAATCAAGATATAAACATCAGTCTAAAATATTCGGCCGTCGACCGAATACACTTGTACACTCCTGTTCAACCACACCAAACCACAGCACAGTATGGCCATCGTCAGTTAATAGATTGTTTAGCTTGACCTTCTCATAATAAAACATACATGCTAGAAGCTATAATTATTAATTATTGAAGCTAAATTTTCTACCCTTGACAGAGAAGAATGTGATTGAATATATAACCTGACAAAATTCCTATTTTACAGATTTATACACTCTGAAATCTCTCATAAAGATCACCAGAAAAAAAACATTTATGAAATAATTATTCTCTAAAGAGACATCTTAAGTTTGCTTTAATTTAATTGAAACATAACGTAAATAATTATGGTAGACAGTAAAACTCAAAAGCGCACACATTCTGTAAATAGAAATCCTGGGAAACCACTCTTACTTGTGACCACTATTAAAGATAACTGCAGGATTTATTACCGGAATTTTCAACTTCTTTTATTCTTTTATAATGACTGAAGATAGGGATTCTCTGTCCAGGGCAATGACTTCTGTATGTCCATCGTCCTTAAGCTGTACGAGTATTTCGTTACGTGCAGGTCGACAGCCTGTATTGTCGTTGTTGTTGTCGGAAGTGAAGATGTGAAGCGCTCGATCACTTCGCCCAAAAGCGTTTCACTAGAGAAATGAATGGTTAAATTCGGCACAATGTGCTGACTGGTTGATGAGGAAACAACTGACTCGTTAACTAAAACAATAATGGCTTTGGTACGCGACCGTCAAAACTGCCGGAGTTGAAACTTTACTGCTGTGTGTTTGATACGAGGGGAATCCTCGCTAGAGATTCATGCCGGGAAAAGGACTGTGCCTCGTTTTGAAATCAGGCCAGGGGTTCCCCCAAGAATGTGGACCAAAATGGCGGCGTTTGCCACTCGTGGCCTCCGCGCTGTGACGGCAAGCGACCACCTTATTCGTTTCACTTGGATTTGCTTACTTATTTTTTTCACAGCCAAAAACTAACTGATAATTAATATACATACGGCATTATTTATCTCCTAACTATCGATGTGGGCGGGTCATGCGAGACAACATATCAACTGACAACTGGTAAATTGTGGGAAACTCAATATTTTTTATCAAAACTCAATTTGAAATTCTCTGCAAAACTCAATATTTTTCTTTTTTCATCGTGGTTACCACGATGGAAAAACGGCTAGAAAAACCCCTGAAGCTGAAGTGTTCAACCAGGCCATTGAGAGTCCCGACTGAGGTTATCTATTGCAGGTGCTTGTGTGTTTATACAATGGTAACCCTGACGAAGCAATTGGCTGCATGAGGTACAAGCGTTTCTGTGACAGAAACGAACCATATATGTGCAGGTACAAATACAACACATATAAGGGAAGTGGGAAGAGGTGCCAACATACTGGCATTCAAACCTTCCACCAACATCAGCGTCAGCTAAGTATCAAGGTTCGCGTGTTTAGAGTGGAAAGGGGAAGACCATCCATTGCAGTCACAAGAATGAGGGTGGACGGCTTCTGTATATGAAAACTGAACTGCAACCAGTTCCACTGGCACTCTTTGAGGTTATCAGGTGCAACTGCAAGAAAGATTGCAGCTGAAGAAGATGCATCTGTAGGAGCATGGCCTATATTGTTGAAAATGTCAAATGAAACATGGTAAATGGCATTTTAGAACGTCATGGTAGAACATCAAGTTTGCCTATAATCTAGATTATTATTTGTTGATAATTAGATGATAGGATCTGCATTTATCTTCTTCTTTCGTCAAAACATATGACACACAATTGCGATAGATCATTAATGGTTTGCAGAGCTATATTTTTCAACAAGGCACATGTTCTGATAATAGAGAGATATCTCCATGAGTGGGTTTGTGGAAATATTGTCTGTGACAGTTATCGGTTGAAGGAAAATATATCACAGCTTGCCATTTTATTTATTTTGGGAGAGAATTCCTCTTTCAGATGATTATGCTAATGGCAAAAATGTTAACTGACTGGATATGACCATGTATAATTCATATAGCCTGATGCTGAACTATCAGTTTGCTATCTATGCTTATGAGCAAATCCACCGGGAAGACGAATGTTTTCACCACCATGGCATACTGTACCCTGGGTCATGTATTAATTGGATTTCTGGATGATAAACTGTCCTTATTCACGGAAAAAAACAATATTCTACCTTGCTTATATGAGGCATAATGGCCTATTATGTATTATAAAATGGCGTATCTTTGTTTTCAAAAAGTCGTATCTCCACCAAATAGATTTTGATAGACTTTTAGTATGTTGTTCTGAGACCTATTAGAAATACATACCAGTGAAAAAATTCTGTTGCAATTTGTTTTGGGTCCAGCTAAAAAAGCAGATTGATTGCCTGGACTGTCATGAAAATGGTAAAAGTTCAGATTTACATCCGCCATTTTGAATTTCTCCATAAATATTTTCGTGCAAGGGTATTATTTTAGGCTGAGTATAAGCTTGATATGATATCGAATGGAATAAGTGTAAGTAATGACCCATTTCTTTCACGCTTAGTACCAAGTACAAGGTTTTCTTATAGGAGCAAGAACACTGAAATTTCGTGAAAAATACCTCAAATTTCAACTTGAAATTTAATATATTTCCCATGCATATCTGTTTGTAGACTTTTAGTATGTTATTCTAGAGACCTTTCGGAAATGCCCTACAGCAAAAACAATTCTGTTCCAATTTGTGGTGGGTCAAACCTCAATTTGACTGGACTACCAGGGTTATATCGCGCGACCATGTAAACCGGCGATGATCTCTACCCCGCGACAAAGAAAATCGGCAAATCAAATGTCGGGGTAATCTTCCGCAACATATTTCGCTAACACCGAATGAAACGTAATTTCCAGTTCTTCATTTCGTTAATTTCAGTATAACACACATCACCGTAAAACAAGCAATATTCTCAACTCCATGACCAAGAGAAATCGGGGTTCAAACATCGGATTCATTTCGTTAGCGACATAAGGAAAATTAACTTAATTGAACATTACAATTAGTTATCTCCAAAATGCTCAAAAGTTTGTGAGGTTTATCATACATGTACTAATTCTAAGTGAACTCGATCTGATTTTTTTTCCCCCATCACACAACTATGTGAACCCACAGTATTATCAGTCTCGCAACCACGATAAATCGAGGATTTTTGAATAGTTAGGACAGCGGTTTTTCGCCGTTATACCGTTTTTGATTACTTAGGGAACAATGACACGTGACCTGGCGAGAAATGCCTGTTTTCGAATTTAGGGTCGCAAATACTTAGGGAACAGAATTTTTTTGAAGATGGTTACTTCCATACGTATCGTGTAGTGGATCATTTGTGTAGTACATGTAGTAAAAACTTACGTAAATTTTGAACAACAGAATTCGGACGAATCCGGGACCTATTCCCTGCTAGTCAAGTGCTGTGCTCCTCCAGAGAAAGGTGGCACTGAGCACCATGCACTTACTATATGTACCGTACTAAGGCTACTGTCTGTCTCACATTACAAGGGCACAGGATTTTCGGCAATATATCGGAGCCAGTTCTTCTCAGGGAAGTGAAATTCCCCACAGTATCTATGTGTAATTGGTGCATTTTCATTCTAAGATCTCAAGGAAATCTGTTAAGAATCAAAGAAAATCTCCAATACCTCACATGTTATTTTCGAAGCATAATGACGTGAGGCTTGCAATGTAACATTGTGACCGGAGGCTATGAAAATAACATGTGAGGTATTGGAGATTTTTTTTATTCTGAATAAATTTTCTTGAAATTTCATAATAAAAATCCACAGATTACATAGCTTAAAGATACTGTGAAGAATTTCAATGCTTTGAGTTAAACTAGCTCCGATATTTTGCCAAAAACCCCAAAAGATAGCCTATTTCAAAAAAGCCACATCGTAATCCCAGAAGTACCGCATTTTACCGTATATAGTCACGCCAGGCAGGAGACTGAAGAGCAGGTTCATGCACATGTGTTTTTCACGAAAGCCAGCAACGTCAGGGTAATTTGTCTGAGTGCCGGTTCAACAGTTCAAGAAATTCAGTTCTATGTACCACTGGTACCTTCAGAGAATTGGCTCCCCACCTTAGTAAAATAAAAATTAATATTAAACTATTACTAGTTTCAGTAGTCTGATCAGTGAACACTGCTAGTGCGGCAGTATAGTCAGCAGTCATGTTTGTTCAAATTTATCATGTTTCTTACTGCATTATTGTTTTGTACGCTGTCCCAATCCCAATAGAATGTTTTGTACAGTAAACTTGAATTGAAATTGAATTACAATAAATGTTATTTACTAACAGTAAAATAATAATATAATAATAATATATATTATTATTATAAGTAAATAATTATTATTTACTAACAAAAACAAGAAGCTTTTAGTCATCAATTCATTATGAGAGTGGAGCAGATTTTAGCATTTTAGCGCAAGTGAGCGTCCCGAGATGGCAGCCGTTGCTGGCTCTCATGAAAAAACGTGCCCTTCAGTCTCGCGCCTGGGAAGAATATGCAGTACAGACGAGGCGCCCGTTCCAACCCACCAAAGTGAAATTTGCATCTGTTTCTGGAGGAAATGGTTTGATTAGCAAAATTAGTATCTTGATCGCCTTACAATTGTCTATAATATTTATTAACAAACTAACTTAACTGGAGATGAACTGAACTATAGCGAATATAAGATTACATTTCTTAAGGAGAGGTGTCAGTTCCGACCCACTGTCGCCAGTTCCGATCCAGCTTCATTTTGACATTGACCTTTGACCATGTTGACCCAGCTATAAACAAATGTAATAGTCAACATGATAACTTTTCTCCCAAAATAGGATCCTAGCCGGATATTTTGTGAACATTTGGTGTTAAAGAATGCGAGTTGGGGGTGATAGTTATATGGTCGAGCTGATCATATTGGCAGGATATATTGGACACTTAAATAACTCTGATGGAGCGTATACTCACTCAAAGAGGATGTTAAATCAATGGTACTTTTACTTATTTTACCTCTGACATGTCTGAATAGCAGATTAAAGAGAAGAAATGCTAATCAGCTCTCGAGTTACGATTTTACGTAGAGCTGCATTCGCAAGACATTTTCAAGCCACGGTACGACCAAGTTTGGCCATCCATGGATGATGGTGGTTCGGAATTCAACTGACTCCGTCAGTTGACACCAACAATGGGGCAGGTAGCCTTTAGAGTGACACTCTAGTGAATAAATCTATGACAGATACATACATGTAGTACCATACGATAATTATATATGAGAAACAAAACATCAAAACTTTGATTGGAAGGGCTGGCAGACGACACTGTTTTTACCAACGGCGGGTCATGGTGTTTGTACCGATGTAGTCGTATGTATGAAGTGGGTGTGCAAAGTTATCTCCTAACAAAACCAGTGAATCCATAATATAATTTAACCATGATCGAGAGATTGATCAACTTGCTTGAATGCACCAAATGTTTTATGATTTCGCGTGATCATGGTTATAACAAGAAGCAATATTTTGGGAAGTGGGTCGGGACACTGGGGTGGAACTAGTTCAACAAGCTGAACCCTACTGACATTCAATTTTGTGATATTGATTATGTAATCAATATAATCAATATCACAAAATTAAATGTTAGTAGGGTTCAGCTTGTTGAACTAGGGTGGAACTGGCATGACTGGCGACGTCACTGTAATATGCGGTAGGCCCTATGCCTACTTCTGAGATTACGATGTGGCTTATTCTGCTCTAGCCACAACTGTTCCTATCAATAGGGTAGTGCATTGAAATTTTAAAGTCGCTTTTGGACATGGAGCTACCAGTTCTACTTCATCTGTGGCACTCCAGTGATGAAAACGAATGATTAAAAATCCACCTTGAAGTCACAGTGCTGGAATAAATCTCAATAATGGCATGAAAAACTGAACAGACAATTGACATTCCAAGATGAAGGAAAAATTGGAAGGGAAATACAATATGATAATAAGTTACCAAAAATAATGAAAAACTATGAAAACATACGCCTACACTACAGCCAGCAATTAAGTTCCCCTTCTTTCGCGAACCATTCGCGAACCGTTCGCGAAAGAGCGAAAGATGTGCGAAAGGAACGCGAAAGCATGCGCGAAACATCGACAATGCTATCTAGCGAAAGCAATTTTTTTTTTGCAAATGGAAGTTTCTTTCGCGAACGTATGTTACGAAAGTATGTTTCTTTCGCAAACGATTTTATCTTTCGCGTACGGTTTTTTGAGTGGACAAGAGTGGTTTACGTTTGACCGACCAGATTTTCGGCAGAGATATTAAAGATGGCGCCGTCTGTGAGTGTGCTGCATCTGTCCCGTATACCTTGGCGAATGCGGGTTAGCATTGCTTACATTTTGGGACCCCTATTCTCTTGGTCGACTAGCAGAATACGAACAGCACTGGTTAATCATGGATATCGGATTATTCCGTCTTTGAAGTCAATCCGCCTCTTGTGCAATCGATACCGAAGTGTCATATCTGTTCAATGAAGTGGCGGTCTAATTGAATCACAGGCGTTACGGCTGCTACTTAATAATACCGTGTCATATTTTGTATCCTTTTGTTATTATTCAATCAAGTCCCCTTTGTTATTCAATTTTACCGAGATATATGTTTCTTCTTTCTATTACAATCAACTTTATATTAGATCTAAAAACATAATTTTATATGCTCTAAATTGACGTTAGCTATAGAACCTTTGCTGTGTAGGTGGGCGTGGCTGTTCTTCCCTACACAGCTGTAGTTCCTTCCAGTCACATTTCGTCCACGAAGTTTTGGCCTCCGAAACGCCTGTGTTTCGGAAGATTTAACGGCTGCACATACAAGAACACAGTAGCTGGTGATAATAAAATGTACCTCGTTATTCTCCTTGTAGTCTTTTGTCACTTCCCTCCAAGTTAGAACTCTCGGTATTCCCTCATTCATAAGTTATCATCAATTGTTCAACATTCTCAGGGATTTGAATATTCAGCTGACTGCCATTCAACTGTCGGTGATGTAAATTTCCCTTGCACGGACTTTGCCGGAGATGGCGGTCTCTTTGAAAACAAGCCGTGGCGCATGCGTAATTATTCAGGTCAGGTCGATGACGGTCCAACGAATGCGCGTGTACGTGGGCGTGGCTAACGGAGACATTCAAAATACGAGACCAAAATATGTCAGAAAACTCCGTGAAGGCGTGATTAAAAGATAATATCTCAAGAACGAGGAATTATTAAGTGTTGAGAGTTGACAGGCGGCGAAAAGGACCAATGTAGAGGAAAATGAGGTATAGTTTATTACTATTCGCTGCCGTTTTATTTTGTGTGCAGTTAGGATATTGGACAACGTCATTCAAAGTTCAATGTGTGGGATGTATTGTCTATAGGAGGAACCTTGGCTGTGAGTCGATTACAGAGCCATTCGAGACTACAGCCATTCCTGGGCTAAATTGACGTCTGCACGAAAGAGTGCTCTCGCCAAGGTCCGCGCGAGAAGGTCACAGCAGGTCTTCAATTTCACATTCCGGTTTTCTCATGCAAATAGTGAATGCTTTATGCAAGAATTTCGTCCATTCATGCTAGATCTTTGTTCTATTTGCGTTTCACGATAGGATCTGTTATGAACTGTTTATAAGATTGGGCGATATGAGAAAAGAAAAAGTTATTCAAAATTGTTTAATAATATTTTTTATCAGAATATTTATCTTATATATTCTTCTGTGCTATCGGTAAGATTATCTTGCATTCCTCTCGTTTGTTATCACATTAGTCCAGACAAATTTTTAGTATTATGTAAATATTTAGGAAGAATGGTCTAATAAGTTGTTTCTCCGTGATATCTTCCGTACATAAGCGACAGGTTTCCGCAACACAATTGTATTGAGGACGGAAAACATCTTTGGAATGTACCTTGTACGCCTCGATGAGAACGAATCTTTTTTTATACCATCCAGGATAATATTAATTAAGTATTTTATAAACTATTTTTCCTTTTGTTAGGCCCACCCGATTACATTTCGATTTTTGATTGATTGAAATTGTAGTCCCCTTCCCATTCGGATTTCGCGGCCCATCAACTCAATGTTCTATTTAAATTTCACGGTACATTTCTTCGTTCATTTAAGATCTTTTGCAGCGCTAGATATTAAAATAAATAATTAAATAATATTAACAATGAGAGAGCAGGGGGAGATATAAATGGAAGATTTCATTTCAAGACGGCATTCATTTTTTGTTAATTTGAGCTCTAGGCTTAATTTAAAGTGTTACTATTATTATATTGGTAATATACTCAAACTTCGTAATGGAGATTAGATCAGCATGTACCCCATGTGAAATGTTGTTCTTTTATTCCGTTGTTATGTATTGCGGGGGAGGGGGGGGTTGCTCTTAATTCTGATTACAACAAAAATTTATACATTCGTCTCACAAACAAACAAAAGACGCCGACTATAACAGAATCTTGGGACAACAAGCCATGTAGTTGTTATAGTATTTTGAAAATCAATTCATCTGTAATCATACTATGGAAGTGAACAGCAGGTGATCACACTTTGAAAGCACCGCACGGCCACGGTACGTGGTGCGGCTGTTTTCAGGGGCATAGCTTTGCAGGGTCAAAGTTCGCACATTTGGACCACGTGGGGCGTAGAGAAAAAGACATTTCTTTATCTTTGTATACAAATTACAATCAGTACATTTTATAAACATTTAACTATACGGGTTTGTGAGCCATTCTGTCAGTCATCCAACTTTATTTACAGGTAAACATGTACGGCCGATTAAAGTTTAACTGCAGCAGCGGGCAGTCCACTCTTCGCTCACTCCGTCCGTTCATTTTGTTTCGGTTTATTTCGTTCCAGTCAAACTCCGTTTATATTCCGGTCATAATTTGTTCCGGTTTAAAACTTTTGCGGTCAAATTTTAATAACCGAACCGAAACGAGTGTAAACATTAACGCAATTGGCTCTGTATTCACATGTCAAGCTTTTATACGACATTTTATTGACTACTGGCTTCTTTCGCGAAAGATAGATACAATCACGAAAGATGAAGACTTCATTTCTCAACTTATCTTTCGCGTACATGCTTTCGCGCACACGTATGCGAAAGCAGTGCGACAGGTCCGCGTGAGCTACCGCGAACTGTTCGCGAAGGGTTCGCGAATTTGCACCACTTAATTGGTGGTCGTACTGTATGGCAAAGAGAAAGTGCCCGAATTGCAATTGTAAACTAAACAAGTGAACAGAATGTTAAATTAATTTTCAAAATAACTAGATGAAACTTGGCCCAGAACTCCTTCAAAACACCAAATGGTTGGGGCTCTTCATTTATTGAGGTAGATAACTCTACATCCTGTATCTAACGTATTTGGATGAGCTAGACCAGGAGGGTCTACAAGGAGGAAACCACCAGTCCGTACTGAAATACTTTATTCAATGTAGGCTGAAAAATGATATTTCCCTTGTTATAATTAGAACTGTATCCTTGAAAATCCTGACTGCACATGAAATTTGGCATTGCCAAAAGTTTCCAAAAACTTTGCTAAAGTTTTCAAACAATTCCGTGTGGAGGAGTTCTAGCTATCCGCATAGGAGATGAAGCATGGTAACAATAACAAGTTTGGCAAAAATATGTCACAAAATTTGCCATTCTATCCTTTTGATAAAGATAAACTGTGTATTTTGGCGAGAGAGCAGTTCATCTCGTCTACGGCTGGGCCTATTTCTGGTTGCCGATTATTCTTCGGGACTGACGAAAGCCACTTGGTGACTGCTCCAGCCAAGAAAAGTGAAGCAAAACCGCTTACTTTTTGCGCAAGGTGTTTGCAGATTGATCAAACATGAACTGATCATGTGTGTAAAGTATATATTTTAGGAATAATTTTCCTAGTTTTCGAAATATATTACAAGACAAGAAAAGGTGATAAAAAAGATTGCAAAATATACCCGATCTTCAGAATACGAACACATGGTTAGTCTGGTACCTTGAACTACATGTACGACCTTCAATTTGGTTTGCGGCTCTGTTCCATATGCAGTGGAAGGGGGGTAAGTAGGACTAGGTATAAGTAGGAATTTGCAGAATTATCTCCCCTTTATTGTCGAGTTTTTATCTCTCTCCAGACCCTCGCTGCGCTGAATATTCATTAAACATGTTAAAGCAGACATGTGACTAATACACTGGAGATTTTTACACTGAGCTACTCGAAATAAGTATTCGAATTCATTTTCGAGGATAAATTTCACCCATTCTGCACGATATTGCAATCTAGCGAATATCGATTACCGTACAATCAGAATAAATGGCTTCACACGTTCATGTTGATGTTCGTTCATTGAGCAATAGGGAGTACAATTGATCAGACCATTTAGTACCATATTCGAAAGCAGAAATATTAAAAATATGGCGATTGCGGAATATATATTCTACGTATGAAAAACTATGTTCTCAGTTTTTACTATTTTGTGTGCGAAATGGGTCTGTTACAATGTACTCACTTGAATTAATTTGACAAAATATGGTACATGTACGAATCTATGGGACATTTTCACGCATGCGCAGAAAACAATTTGTTCAGATTCAAGACTCCAGGCTGGCATGTTCGACCATGTTGACTCGATCCACGGCAATCTTTGCATTACATGTGAGTATTGCCCTCTCAAATACACAAATGAGTACACGCTCATGCGCAACAGCGATACATTTTATCGATTTTATTGAAATTAGGCCCGAAGCAATTCCCAGGTTAAAGGATGGGGGCCGATTGTTCTGACAACACATTGTTTACTTCCGGTAAACCACTCTACTATCAATAACCTTCGGATGATCCGAAGGTTATTGATAGGAACAGTTGTGGCTAATTCTGCTGATGTGCGACGGTTTATGGCTGAAATACTGCCCAACAGCTAGCCAATTCCAGAATTATTATTTGACATCCAAGTGGTGTTGTTTCTTTGCATGAAAAAAACGTGGAGACTTTAATAAAGATTTGATGTCAAAATAAGGGACTGATCTATAATCGACTGATGAAACGGAATTCAACTGATGAAAACGGAAACTTGGTCGGTTATTTGTTGATAGCTCGCTTAATACTGGTTCGATTCTGACAATCTAAACTTTCCGGAGTAGCTGAAGAGATTCTCTTTTCAAATATATATAGTTTGATGACAAAAGTTTTTTTTATTTTTGAGATAGTGGGCAACTTCGCTGAAATTTTTTCTGGACCGACCGACATGCGGTTTTTCTTGTCCGGAAAATTATTCCGTGGACTGACTGAAATACTTTTAGGCTTCCGGAACGCTCTACTTTCTTACGAATAAAATGATATAAAATATATGCATGTACCTTCTACCGTTTTCCTTAAAAGGGTTCGCTGAAAAAAAAACGATTGAAAATCACAACATTTTCAGCTGAATCGGCTGTAAAACGGACTAGTGAAGCGAGTTAAAAACCCGGATTTGGAGACGGACTTCAGAAGATTCCGAAAATCCGGAATAAGGATTGCGGCTAAGTTTATTGGAAGATTAGTTATGTCGGTAGGTCATAAGTGTCGAATTAAATTTAAAAAGCATAGTTTGCACAAAAAATATCCTAGTTTTCAAATAAATGAATGTTTGTCATGTAATAACTTAATGTAAATGGAAATAGTATTTAATTTTGAATTGATCATTAATTTTATATATATTTTTATAATCGAAATGCAGAATGACCAGGAATATACATATTTTGTTCTCAGTAATTTTTGTTCTTGGTTTTGTTATTAATATAAATTTACTAATTGATAATATAAATATAATTTAATTTATAAAATGAAGTAAAAACAATTTTGACAAGCAAAAATGATTTTGGAACACTGTTCACACACTAATTGGTCCTTTGTTCCGGAAATCCTAAAGAACAACAAAGGAGTAACATAAAAGAAATAATTTATTTGTCTACTGAATATGTCTGTCACAAAACCAATCAGTAGAATTGTCATTTGGCTGAGCACAAGACAAATGTTTCCAAACAGTACACCGTTTCCTACCATCTTTCCCGTCACAACCTACCATGTCTTCAAAACAATCAGGCTTACCACAAGAACAACAAGAGCCCAAAGGGGCTTCAATATACGCCCGTCAAGGTTGCTTAATAGCCTTGATTCCAATTGGTAGCTAGCAATCCAGAGAAAGGTCTGCAATTTTGTGCTTCTGAGAATGTAACATATATCACATCTAAAATTGAATGATAAACTAAAATGAGCTTAACTCTTGGAAACTAGTTGACAGTGGAGCAAGAACCGAGAGGTCACATATCCAACACTGAAATCGACAATAGTCAAACACAAGAAAATAGTAGTTTTCCTGCAAACGAATTTCTTTCAGACGAGAGAATTTTTCATGAAGGAAGAAGAAAGTGATGAAGTAAACTATTGTTCTTGAGTTGAAACAGGTATGAAGTTCATAAAGGACCCCTCTCCCCGTTAAATTAGTAAATGTATGGTTTTTATTTCACAACAGTGAAATAAAACATGGGAGCTGTTTCAGCTGTTTCAAACATGAAACTGTTTCAAAAAGCTGTTTCAAACATGTTACCAAAAAGCTGTTTCAAACATGGGAGACAACACCACAGGACAAATGCTGTATACATTAGGGGAGAGACCTCTGAATATTCAAACCTAACACATATAGTCAGCTAAACTTCATTCAGTTTTGGGGGACTGTGACCTTGACCTTTGATAAATTGATGTATGGCCTTGACCTTGACCTTTTATAAATTGATGTATGGCTCCTCTTCACCATGCGAGTAAGGTATTTGATACCACTCCATACCTTGAAACTAGAGATATCGCATGGACAACAAATGTTAATGGATGAATGGACAGAAAGAAACATCGCATTACATGACCTCGTCTTCGACAGGCATATGAAAATGTGACTCAATGATTTGCTGATTTTGGAGTCAGTGACCTTGACCGTTGACCTAAATTTTGGTACACGACACATCGTCTTCTGTCAATGTATCAGTGGGCACAAAAATTCATGATTTTTATGAATTTCATGATTTTGGGGGTCACAGTGACCTTGACGTTCGGCCTTGACCTACATTTTGGTGCGTGACACATCATGTCCCCCTAATGTATCTACTGACAAAAAAAAATAATTTTCGAAGATTTTTTGATTCTGGGGTCAATGACCTTGACTATTGACCTTGACCTAAATTTTGGTACATGACAAACCATCTCCCCATAATTTCTCAATGGACACAAAAAATCATGATTTTTAACAATTTCACGATTTTGGGGTAACAGTGACCTTTGACCTTTGACCTACATTTTGGTATGTGACACATCGTGTCCCCCTAATGTATCTAGACACAAAAAAATGTTAATTTTAATTATTTCCTGATTTTTGGGTCACAGTGACCTTTGACCTTTGACTTTGACCTATATTTTGGTATGCGACACTTCATTTCTCCCTACTGAATCCACTCACAAAAAAATAGAAATTTTTAATGATTTCCTGATTTTTCGGTCTGACCTTTGACCTCTGACCTCGACCTACATTTGGTATGCAACACATCATTCCCCCCTAGGGCATTCACTTACCAAAAATTAGAACTGTAGATAGAAAACTGTCAATGATCAATGATTTCCTGATTTTAGGCAACAGTGACCTTTGACCTCTGACATCGACCTCAATTTTGGTACGCGACACATCGTCTCCACGTAGCGTATCCACTCACAAAAAATTGCAACTGTCGATAGAAAACGTTCACAGATAATAGACCGGACACGAACACTTCAGTGATTTCCTGTTTTTTAGGCCAGTGACCTTTGACCTCTGACCTTCATTTTGGTACGCGACACACCGTCTCCCCGTAGGGTATCCACTCACCAAAAATTAGAACTGTAGATAGAAAACTGTCCCAGATATAGACCGGACACGGGGGACGGACAGACGGACGGACGGACGCACGGACAGACGGACACACGGACAGACGGACGGAAACCGCCATCACATAATACGTCCGCCTTTTGGCGGGCGTATAAAAACGACTAATAACTTTGTTCACCGACCTAATTCTAACTATCTTTCCACTCTCATTAGTCCGTGGGAAGGGTGTCATTTTCCCATCTTCTAAACACTGAAGTAAATGTTTGCTTAGAATATGTGGATTGAAAGTCAAAGTAGTCTTACCAAGGTAACCATAAAAACAGAACTCAACAAAGTTAGCTATAGCAAACAATCCACAATCTGACCCATTGTCTTGTTGCTGAACACTTGGAACTGTAACAGTAATTTCTTCGCCACTCTTTCCATGAGCTGCAGAAAGTTGAATCTCAAGGGAAGTTGTCAACGGATTCCCTGATTGTCCTTAACTTTATACCCAATGATCCATACCAGTGTGATGAATCTGACCAGCCGGCCCATCTACATAAGAGAATGGAGAACTATTAACCCATCGACCTTCATCCTTTTGAAACATCCGAGCCTTACCAGTTTCCTCTAAACCCTGGACAAACGGGAACTGCTTTTTCAAAAGTGACTGAACATCGGACATAATATCGGAACATAACCACTCATTGTTTTCAATGATTTCCTTATGTCTCACTTTCAAACCCCTAACCCAAACCTGATCGTCAACAAATTCCTCTTCCTCATCTGAAATAATATTCACGTCAAAAACGTTTGCCTCAGAAGCTAAGCCCTTAACATCTACACTAAAATCACCCATTACCTCAGAAACTATGTCCTTTTCAACTTTGACCTTTTTAGCCATACTGCCTATGTCTGCCGAAATAACTGAATCCGGAGCCGGAGTCACTTCCACCTCATAATCCTGGGGACGCGGTCGTTGAATCGTCACTCTCGGCAAGTGTTGTAACGGATTAGCGGTTGGCATGGTTGGGGATTAATTCCATGGGATTAAAACTTAATTAACTGTTCACCAGTCTGGGCTGTGAGATATCAAAAAGTAAGTGAACAAAACTCACAATGATAAAATTCATTTTAGTTCATATAAATTATAACAATTACTGAGAACAAAATATGTATATTCTTGGTCATTTTTCAGGTACAAGAAGGTACATGCATAAAAATATACGTATTTAAAATTAAATATATATATTATATATTTATACCATAGAAAAATACTATTCCCATTTACATCAAGTTATTACATGACAAACATTCCTTTATTTGAAAACTAGGATATTTTTTGTGCAAACTATGCTTTTTAAATTTAATTTGACACTTATGACCTACCGACATAACCAATCTTCTATAAACTTAACCGCGATCCTTATTCCGGATTTTTGGAATCTTCTGAAGTCCGTCTTCAAATCCGTGTTTTTAATTCGCTTCAGTAATCCGTTTTACGGCCGATTCAGCTGAAAGTGTCTTGATTTTCAATCGTTTTATTTCAGCGAACCCTTTTACGGAAAACGGTAGAAGGTACATGCATATATTTTATATCATTTTATTCGTACAAAACTAGAGCATTCCGGAAACCTAAAAGTATTTCAGTCAGTCCATGGAATAATTTTCCGGACAAGAAAAACCGCATGTCGGTCGGTCCAGAAAAAAATTCAGCGAAGTCGACCCGAAAATTTCAGTTGCCCACTATCTCATAAATTAAAAAACTTTTGTCATCAAACTATATATTTTTGAAAAGAGAATCTCAGCTATATGAGGCGCCGTTTGTGACAATATTGTCAACGACAAATATATAGAGTTAAAACCAAAATATAAAGTCGCCGTTTGTGACAATATTGTCAACGACAAATATACATGTATAGAGGTGAAACCAAAATATAAAGTCGCCGTTTGTGACAATATTGTCAAACACAAATATATAGTTAAAACCTTTGTAAATATATATAAAACGATATAAATAGGGCCTATATATAAAGTTATTTTTTTTAAATTTTTATAAATATTTTTTGAACATAAATAACGATAGGAAGTTAAGACGTTAAATTTAATGTAAATAGAAAGTACACGAACTTGTAAAGTGTACATGTAAACCGGATATGCCCAAAGGAAGCTGCGCAATCGATGTGCGCGCGAGTAATACTGGTTAATCAAAACTGCAACTGGGTTCTGAAGCGAAACTATGACAGCGGTGAAAGCCACTCGCATGTCACAGATGTGTCGAATCAAACAATAAGATCACGTACCTGAACATATATCAGTTCACTGCCATAGTGATTTAGTAAAGGCCTATTCCAATTTTCAACAGTTACTGTTATCATTTACAATCGTACTTCAGAGTTATCACATCAATTAGATATAAATACATCTACTTATAAATCACCATAAGGTATCCTAGCCTGCAGCCAATATCACGGCCTGCCCCTTTGATGTTCAATCTGCGATTCCGTCGGCCAAGTCGCTGGTTGCTATTTGCCGCATAGAAACATCAACAGAAGTTGAAATAAAATGAAAATAACGATATATTAATTATGCGCAATACAAATATTAGGCAATCTGAAATCATACTGAATATGAGCATATTTCATAGACTAGAATATGACCATTCATAGCCTAGTTATAGGATTTGGAATTATATTGTCGTTTTGTATCATTTATCGTTTTTCGATAATTTCCGCATTTCCAAACAAGACAAAAATTAGCAGGGAATTTGGTATAAGTACAGCGAATGTGGAAACTAATGGCTCATGAGGAACACTACATTGGCCTTTTTTCACTTTTGCGCTGCCTCGAAGCTGTTACCAGTAACTGAGGAATCAGTCGAATCCGTTTTACCCCTGCGCGCTAATCGCTAATTGATCTTCAATACGTGTGTATTGAAGAGCACTTCTGGCCCGATGGGTTCTTGATGGGCATCGGTGTTAACCCTATTATATACGGTGACGAGTGAGTGAATAGGGTTTAACGTCGCTTTCAACATTTTTTCAGCTATATCAAGACGGGGAAGGGAAGGTAGGGGAGTGGCAGGGGTATACCTACTTGTAACAGAGCAGATCTAATGTTGACATTTTATACTGCTGTCCCACCGAAATATCATGCCGTAGGCAGACATGACACCCCACTCAGTCACGTTATACTGACGCCGAGCGAACCAATGCTTGTTCTATCCTCTCAATACTGAGCGTGAGCGAGGAAGCAACAAGTTCCATTTTTCAAGTCTTTGACCAGTATGACCCGGCCAGGGATTGAACCCAGTAATTACGGCTTACGAATATCAACAGTTCATTTTATTCAAATTACGTTATACTAACTTAAAACCTAAAAAGTTTGAGATCAAGTAAGTGTATCATGTTATAATAAATGATCTCGTTAATGAAAACGAGGAACGGTGAACGCAACAGTACAATCCACACTGGTGGTTCCCACAGTAGGTGCCATTGTTCTTTCATAATTTGAGAACAGTACGTTTGATGATACAAGCATTGTGCAACCGGTTCCTCATGAGCCATTAGTTTCCACATTCGCTGTACTTATACCAAATTCCCTGCTAATTTTTGTCTTGTTTGGAAATGCGGAAATTATCGAAAAACGATAAATGATACAAAACGACAATATAATTCCAAATCCTATAACTAGGCTATGAATGGCCATATTCTAGTCAATGAAATATGCTCATATTCAGTATGATTTCAAATTGCCTAATATTTGTGTTGCGCATAATTAATATATCGTTATTTTCATTTTATTTCAACTTCTGTTGATGTTTCTATGCGGCAAATAGCAACCAGCGACTTGGCTGACGGAATCGCAGATTGAACATCAAAGGGGCAGGCCGTGATATTGGCTGCAGGCTAGGATACCTTATGGTGATTTATAAGTAGATGTATTTATATCTAATTGATGTGATAACTCTGAAGTACGATTGTAAATGATAACAGTAATTGTTGAAAATTGGAATAGGCCTTTACTGAATCACTATGGCAGTGAACTGATATAGAATAGAATAGAATAGAATAGAATTTATTAACCAATCAGGTGCCCACTTGGAGCGTACAATCAATACCCCTCCCCCTTCTTTGATACAATTGATTCAAACAAACATGTACAACACACAAAAAAAGTTAAAATTTCTCCAACACTAAGATCTTTTTACCATTATGAGGATCAAAGGCTAACTAGCGTTTATGAGACATGTTATTATATAATACATGTACAAATAAAGCTACACGGAAAGTTCAGACTCACGTCGCAAGACCATAACATGACAAATAAATTTTGATAGTGCAAAACACACCTCAGAGTTACCACTGCTAAGCAGCCAGATAAACTGGTTTGGGGACGACAAGAAGTTAAAGTTTGCACAAGATTTGCTTGCTGTTTCGGTTAAAGAAAGGCGAATATTACTATATTTATTACAATTAATTAATACATGAAATTCATCTTCGATCTCATTTGGACAGAAGGAACAAGTTCTTTCGTTAATAGGTGTATTATTATACCATGTATACCGCCCATGTTCTATAGATAATCTATGACAGCTTAGCCTGAATCTAGATAATTCCTGTCTATAGTCAGCACACTTAATAGTATTAAGATAGCTGTTTCCCTATGAAAATGAGACTTAAAAAGTTGATAGGTCCTAAGTTTCACACCGGAGAACTGATTATGAAACTGTTTCACATCTGTAAGCATATTAGCACAAGAATTAGAGAGTTCAATTTTACATTTCCATAAATAACGATATTTCTCCGCTAGACAGCGTGATACTTGTTTCGATAAGCACTTAGGACTTTTACAAACATTTCTAGGGGATAAATGAGATATATTCAAAGTAGAAAATAAAGCTTCCATATCCCCCACCCAAGACTGAGCACTTTCACCATATAGATCACATGATAAAGAATAAGCCTCAGCTAAAAGGCTATCATCATGTAAGGATTCGATTCTTGACCAATATCGAGCTTGAGACCTAAGGATATCAAAGGTAATTGGTAGCCTGCCAAGTTCTCCACGAACAGCTTCATTACTGGCTTTAGAGTGTACACCTAAAATGTATTTACAAAATTTAAGATTAAGTTTCTCGGAGGGAATGTCCTCAAGGGATCTTATAAGATAACCATCACCCTTCTGAAGCAATCGTTTACCATTCATACAACCCCAAATTTCTGCCCCATATAATGCCGCTGGTTTTACAGTATGATCAAAAACATGTAAGAAGGTATCTATGCTGGGTGTGGTTACTCCAAAGGACTTGATCAGGTGAAAATAAGACTTCAACCCCTTTTTGTATACATCATGTTTTGCAGCTGAGAAAGATCCGGACTGATGAAAAGTTGTTCCTAAGTAATTATATGTCTTTACTTGATCAAGAGTATCCCCGCAAAAAGAAATATTTGTCTTTACTGATTTACCAGATCTAGTGAATACCATAACCTTTGTTTTGTCAATATTAAGATTTAAATTCCACATGGCACAATATTCCCCTAATTTATTCATAGAATTTTGCAAGCCCTCCTTTGACTCGGATAATAACACCAAGTCATCGGCATATAGAAGGCTACTTATTTTACTTGTTTTAAGATGAACTGGACAGCAGGAATCATCGAAGATACCTGGCAGATCGTACAAAAATATTTAAAAAAGGTTTGGACTAAGATTGTCCCCTTGTTTTACACCAACGAAAGATTGAAATTCATTTGACAGATTATTGCCAATTTTGACTTGCAAAGTAACACTCTTGTACATACTTTCAATAATTCCATAGAACAAAGGAGGAACACCAATCATTTTTAATTTATATAAAAGGCCATCATGCCAAACAGAGTCGAATGCTTTTGAAAAGTCAATAAAGCATGTATATAAAGGAACCTTAAGTTTATGGTTATATTTGTCAAGTAAGGATCTAATGACAAACATGTGATCAATTGTCCGCTTACCACTACTGAACCCAATTTGCTCTTTTGGAATAAAGGGCTCCTTTGGATATTTGCACAATAGCCATGCCTTATAATCAAGATTTTTCTGAATTTCATAGAGTGTTTGATCAAACCATTTCGGTTTGATACGTTTCTTGGAATTGTCATGTGGAATTTTTTTCTTACATAATGATTTTGATGCAGCTGTCAAAAATATTTCATTGAGCTGAGCTGCTGCACCTTCAACATTATCGGAAGTAAACTCAGCTTGCATCAACTCTTTAATTTGCTGTTGTAGCTCAGCTGATACCAAAGCAGCTTGAAATAGCTGTGGAGACATTTCATCCCATGTAAATCTATTTGGCATTTTTTGTAATGGCGATGACCGCCTACAGACTGGGATGTGATGGTTAACTTTTACAGTAACAAAAATTTGACTGTGATCAGACAAATGGCCAACTAGAGGCATGACATGAAAATACTTAACATCATTATTGACAAGTAGTTCATTTGACACCAGTACATAATCTACAACACTGCTGCCAAGATACTGATGGCAGGTAAAATAGCCGACGGAGTCACCTAACAGTCTTCCATTAAGTATCCTTAATTGACTGGCTATACAACAATTAAGTAATTGCTGACCCCGGGTATTAAGTATAATATCTTGACTGACACGATCTGGCGGAGGGATATCACATACATAGTCATCGTATAGATTCATAGAGGAATTAAAGTTATCGTTCTCTATGAAATCTAGATCTGTAGCAGTTCTAGCGTTAAAGTCTCCACCAACATGACCAAGGAGAATTTTACCCAAAGAAGAGTATTTCTCAATACACTGTTCAAGATTCTCAATATAATCATGACACATCCTTTTACTATAGGAGGAATGGGGTGGAGGGAAATACACCGCACAAACATATATGTCTTCCAACATTCCAAAATAACATTTACACAGTTTAAACCATATACAGTCATCCTTTTTTTCGAGGATTGTAATCCCTCCTAAAATAGAATTTCTGACAAGAATAGCTATCCCACCAGAGTATTTCTTAGCTCTTTTTGCACGTGGTCTAGGATTTTGAAATGGTGTAAACCCATTAATATCAAACTTGAAATCTGGACCACAATGAGTCTCTGATAAACACATGACGTCACAGTTACTAAGTGATGAAAGGAATGATTGATCATAAAGTTTGTTACAATCATGGATAACCATACCTTCAATATTCCAGAAGGATAAACGTAATGAGGATAGTCTAACCATGGTAAAAAATTATAAATGTTTAAAAATTAATTGTAGTATCTGGACCGATATCGCTCCATATTATTTTCCTTCCAGGAACTGGGTTCACCACACACAGAACTATTTAAATTGTTTTGGCGAAACCATCCAGCATTGTAGTTGTCACGGTTCTTTCTAGATGAGTCAATGTAGATGTCTCGATCCCTTCTATTAACGATAATCTGCGACGTCGTTATAGCCCTGGTTATCAGATTGGTAATGTCGTTGGTCTCGTTGGTACTTGTTTCTGTAAGGACCATCCTCATAGGAAGAGTAATGACGCGGCTGTTGAACATACGATGTTTGTGAACGCTTGCGTCCACTGACAGAGATATTCAACGAGCGCTGGATAGCCACTCGGAGATTCATGGCCAACATGCTGGTACCCTCATTGGAGAGGTGGAACATATCCTGGTCCACGAATTGTTCCTTAAGAATGCCTCTGGATGAGAGATTGGTATTGTCGCATACCTGAATGTGATCTTCATGTAGATACAGATGCTGGAGAGCTACATTTACTTCATATATTAATCTGTTCAACTCAGCATCATCGTTCCTGCAAATGCCAAGGGAAACCACTATCTTCGAAGTTGGCCACTTTATCTGAATTTTTTTCAGCAACGTAGACATTTGATCGGCGCATGATGAGCTGGAAGCAGACTTAACATCATTGGTAATAAGATGAGTCACAATGCAATCATATTTCCTTGTATCAGCGGCATCGATGAAACGCGAAGCCCCATCGATGGTATAAACTACCTGTTTAGTTATTTCACAGTCTCTGATGAGACGACGAGTGTCAATATCTTTCAGGTGCGAGTTTCCCAGTAACAGCACACGGGGACGTCTGGACTCTTCTTTGGGCAAAGATGTACCAACATACTGTTGCCCCTTATATACAGGTTTTTCCGATCCAGATGAAACAGTCCTCGGGGACGGAGAAGAAGAGAGTGTGGAGGCTGATGTACTGCGATTACCTCCAGTCACAACACTAGCATAGGAAGCTGCAGGTTTATTTGATCCCCACTTAACAGTCAGTAGTTCCTGAGTCTTTAATTGCCCCGAGTGGACCTTTCCGACGAGCGAAGTTAGATTGGCTATGCTTGTGTTAGAGTTTTCCTCCACAGACTGCTTACTATGGAGGACATCATGCATTTTTTGCTGACTGTTTTGTACTTTCTCTAAAAGAGATGTCATATTGTTTATCTTCCCTGTGTTATGCTCAACTTGAGACTTCACCTTGTTGATATTTGTTACAACTTCAGCTCCAGTGTTTTTTCCCAACTTTTCATTTGCCAATAAGCTTTGTTTGAGATATATGTTCAGGTACGTGATCTTATTGTTTGATTCGACACATCTGTGACATGCGAGTGGCTTTCACCGCTGTCATAGTTTCGCTTCAGAACCCAGTTGCAGTTTTGATTAACCAGCATTACTCGCGCGCACATCGATTGCGCAGCTTCCTTTGGGCATATCCGGGTTACATGTACACTTTACAAGTTCGTGTACTTTATATTTACGTTAAATTTAACGTCTTAACTTCCTATCGTTATTTATGTTCAAAAAATATTTATAAAAATTAAAAAAAAATAACTTTATATTTATATCGTTTTATATATATTTACAAAGGTTTTAACTATATATTTGTGTTTGACAATATTGTCACAAACGGCGACTTTATATTTTGGTTTTAACTCTATATATTTGTCGTTGACAATATTGTCACAAACGGCGCCTCATACAGCTACTCCGGAAAGTTTAGATTGTCAGAATCGAACCAGTATTAAGCGAGCTATCAACAAATAACCGACCGAGTTTCCGTTTTCATCAGTCGAATTCAACGCATTTCAGTCGAAATTATACGCCGACCCCAAAATAAGTCAACAGGGTTCAAAATATTACGGCACATCACAGCACGGCACATCAGAAAACGTTCTATAAGGGGGGTAAATCTTGTGTAGCTAGGCGACCACTGGGCACTTCAGGAGACGTTTTATTAACGCGCAGGGGCACATCAGGGAACGCTCGGCACTTAGACGGCGGCTTATGCAGTTTGGATTCCCACTGACCGTGTAACCGGCCGATTGACGCTCCACAAGACGTGCAGCAAAATAAGACATATCCGTATATTCTCCTAGGCAAAGTATATAATTCCAGAGGGGAAGAACGGCACACCACAGAACGGATACTGGTGCGACCAAGCGGCCATGTGGCGACAGACGGCACCCTGGAGACGGACCAAGACACTTTATCAGCCAGGCATACACTAATTCTGTAGATTTATAAAGACAGGGATTAATGACAATACATGCAACTGGGACAGTTATCCCCGAATTCGCTGCCCTGCCCACCAGAACACTGCACTTAATGTTCATGCATTGACCCATGCAATATATAGACCGTCCTCTGGTGTGCCGTGCTCTCATGTGCCGGCACATCACAGGACGGTAGGATTTTGAATACGTATCAAATAAGTTGGAATGACGAAAAACGGCCACTGCACAATAGTTTGACACCTATTCCTCGGGTCTAAATACTGTACCGGCGCCGTACGACAGTATAACATAATTAGTATTATAACAAGCCAGTTCAGATACGCACCCCGAGAACAGGAATATCCCATCTGTTTTCAAGATTCGGTAATAATTTGAATACATCTCGTATACTTGGGCTTGCATCTTGCGCTTGCAGGCTGAAAAACCATTCGCGACTGCTCGGCCTATTCCGTCGAAGTCATAGAACTACGGGTGCACTCCAGAGATTCTTTCATTCGGCATGGAATAGACTATGGGTCCGTTTTTCGGCCACCAGTTGTCGTAAAACCTTCAACCCAAATCACTTATATGTATATATTTTCTGAAAGAGCACGATGAAACTATTATTTTAAGATATACCACTGCTATGTTATAGAAAATTTAAACTCGAACATTCTTCTCCATGCTTGCTTCATTTTTCCTAGAAAACCCCTTTAAAATGTCGCAAAATGGTCAAACTCGGCTCAATTTCCAGAAAAATCTGTAAGAGGGATTTTAATTAAATTTCTTACACACGTTCCCTGGTCCGGTCTCAACTTAAAAGGCAAACAAAAGTGGGTGTCAACCTAACCGTTTTTTGACAGATTTTCTTCCCGTAAATGAGTCCCGATTTTTAGGCACACCCAAGGGGCATAACTGAGGCAGGACAAACTTTACTCCATGATCCCGATCAGCGTGTAGACAAAGCCAGCCCTCGATTTGTACGTACTCGTTTGCAGCGTTGATAATGCTGAATAGGATGGCATTATAGATATAAGCTATTAAGGAGACAAGAAGAATTATGATGTAGCAGAACAAGGGCAGTCTATCGTATTATGAAATTAGAGAGGGGCCATTACTGCGAAACTGTGGAAGGCAACCTTAAGGGGCAGGATGTTTTTTACGAAATTAATTATTCACATTTATCGTAATCTCAGAGTGGTTGCGAGTATGGCGGTATACAACACTTGCCAAAAATCCGACCGATAACTTTCCCCCTACCCCATCTTTGTTTTGATGACTTTTGCCAATTCTAGCAGGATTTTCGAGAACAAAACTCAAAATTAACCTATTTCTTCTTAATAATGTGCATCCATTCGGCAATATGAAGGCCGTGATTGCTTTTCCGCTTTCCAATGATAGCAGAAACACGGGAAAATGCAAATAAGAGATGGAACCAAGTCAAATTATTGGTAATTTTCCACTGAATTTCCTCCCAGAAACATGGGAAATACTTCAGAAACTTGAAAAATAATTCGTAAAACCATAATAATATACATCTATTCCATCCTTTATGGACTGTAAATGGGTTCTCTTGTAAAGAAAATGTACACTGGCAAATTGATATCATTTTGATATGACCTAGTTCTGCCATAATATCTACCGAAATCTCATTCCAGGGGAGATAACTCCTGTATGGAATACAGTATGCAATAACCTCAATAGTATACTAATGGACACACTGTGGATTATTTTAACCGAACTCCTGGTCTTCTTTCCACCTGCTTCCGAAAATAACGTTTCAGGTGTAACTAGGCAGTCAAAATTAAACAATCTGGCGTAATGACACATTTCCGCTCCGTAACGGAGTCTACATTAAGATAATGCATAGACTCCACTAGTATGCCTTAAAGGGTGCACTCCAGAGATTCTTTCATTCGGCATGGAATAGACTATGGGTCCGTTTTTCGGCCACCAGTTGTCGTCAAACCTTCAACCCAAATCACTTATATGTATATATTTTCTGAAAGAGCACGATGAAACTATTATTTTAAGATATACCACTGCTATGTTATAGAAAATTTAAACTCGAACATTCTTCTCCATGCTTGCTTCATTTTCCCTAGAAAACCCCTTAAAAATGTCGAAAAATGGTCAAATTCGGCTCAATTTCCAGAAAAATCTGTAAAAGGGATTTTAATTAAATTTCTTACACACGTTCCCTGGTCCGGTCTCAACTTAAAAAGGCAAACAAAAGTGGGTGTCAACCTAACCGTTTTTTGACAGATTTTCTTCCGTAAATGAGTCCCGATTTTTAGGCACACCCAAGGGGCATAACTGAGGCAGGACAAACTTTACTCCATGATCCCGATCAGCGTGTGGACGAAGCCAGCCCTCGATTTGTACGTACTCGTTTGCAGCGTTGATAATGCTGAATAGGATGGCATTATAGATATAAGCTATTAAGGAGACAAGAAGAATTATGATGTAGCAGAACAAGGGCAGTCTATCGTATTATGAAATTAGAGAGGGGCCATTACTACGAAACTGTGGAAGGCAATCTTAAGGGGGCAGGATGTTTTTTACGAAATTAATTATTCACATTTATCGTAATCTCAGAGTGGTTGCGAGTATGGCGGTATACAACACTTGCCAAAAATCCGACCGATAACTTTCCCCCTACCCCATCTTTGTTTTGATGACTTTTGCCAATTCTAGCAGGATTTTCGAGAACACAACTCAAAATTAACCTATTTCTTCTTAATAATGTGCATCCATTCGGCAATATGAAGGCGATGATTGCTTTTCCGCTTTCCAATGATAGCAGAAACACGGGAAAATGCAAATAAGAGATGGAACCAAGTCAAATTATTGGTAATTTTTCACTGAATTTCCTCCCAGAAACATGGGAAATACTTCAGAAACTTGAAAAATAATTCGTAAAACCATAATAATATACATCTATTCCATCCTTTATTGACTGTAAATGGGTTCTCTTGTAAAGAAAATGTACACTGGCAAATTGATATCATTTTGATATGACCTAGTTCTGCCATAATATCTACCGAAATCTCATTCCAGGGGAGATAACTCCTGTATGGAATACAGTATGCAATAACCTCAATAGTATACTAATGGACACACTGTGGATTATTTTAACCGAACTCCTGGTCTTCTTTCCACCTGCTTCTGAAAATAACGTTTCAGGTGTAACTAGGCAGTCAAAATTAAACAATCTGGCGTAATGACACATTTCCGCTCCGTAACGGAGTCTACATTAAGATAATGCATAGACTCCACTAGTATGCCTTAAAGGGTGCACTCCAGAGATTCTTTCATTCGGCATGGAATAGACTATGGGTCCGTTTTTCGGCCACCAGTTGTCGTAAAACCTTCAACCCAAATCACTTATATGTATATATTTTCTGAAAGAGCACGATGAAACTATTATTTTAAGATATACCACTGCTATGTTATAGAAAATTTAAACTCGAACATTCCTCTCCATGCTTGCTTCATTTTTCCTAGAAAACCCCTTAAAAATGTCGAAAAATGGTCAAATTCGGCTCAATTTTCAGAAAAATCTGTAAGAGCGATTTTAATTAAACTTCTTACACACGTTCCCTGGTCCGGTCTCAACTTAAAAAGGCAAACACAAGTGGGTGTCAACCTAACCGTTTTTTGTCAGATTTTCTTCCCGTAAATGAGTCCCGATTTTTAGGCACACCCAAGGGGCATAACTGAGGCAGGACAAACTTTACTCCATGATCCCGATCAGCGTGTAGACGAAGCCAGCCCTCGATTTGTACGTACTTGTTTGCAGCGTTGATAATGCTGAATAGGATGGCATTATAGATATAAGCTATTAAGGAGACAAGAAGAATTCTGATGTAGCAGAACAAGGGCAGTCTATCGTATTATGAAATTAGAGAGGGGCCATTACTACGAAACTGTGGAAGGCAACCTTAAGGGGCAGGATGTTTTTTACGAAATTAATTATTCACATTTATCGTAATCTCAGAGTGGTTGCGAGTATGGCGGTATACAACACTTGCCAAAAATCCGACCGATAACTTTCCCCCTACCCCATCTTTGTTTTGATGACTTTTGCCAATTCTAGCACGATTTTCGAGAACAAAACTCAAAATTAACCTATTTCTTCTTAATAATGTGCATCCATTCGGCAATATGAAGGCCGTGGTTGCTTTTCCGCTTTCCAATGATAGCAGAAACACGGGAAAATGCAAATAAGAGATGGAATCAAGTCAAATTATTGGTAATTTTCCACTGAATTTCCTCCCAGAAACATGGGAAATACTTCAGAAACTTGAAAAATAATTCGTAAAACCATAATAATATACATCTATTCCATCCTTTATGGTCTGTAAATGGGTTCTCTTGTAAAGAAAATGTACACTGGCAAATTGATATCATTTTGATATGACCTAGTTCTGCCATAATATCTGCCGAAATCTCATTCCAGGGGAGATAACTCCTGTATGGAATACAGTATGCAATAACCTCAATAGTATACTAATGGACACACTGTGGATTATTTTAACCGAACTCCTGGTCTTCTTTCCACCTGCTCCCGAAAATAACGTTTCAGGTGTAACTAGGCAGTCAAAATTAAACAATCTGGCGTAATGACAAATTTCCGCTCCGTAACGGAGTCTACATTAAGATAATGCATAGACTCCACTAGTATGCCTTAAAGGGTGCACTCCAGAGATTCTTTCATTCGGCATGGAATAGACTATGGGTCCGTTTTTCGGCCACCAGTTGTCGTAAAACCTTCAACCCAAATCACTTATATGTATATATTTTCTGAAAGAGCACGATGAAACTATTATTTTAAGATATACCACTGCTATGTTATAGAAAATTTAAACTCGAACATTCTTCTCCATGCTTGCTTCATTTTTCCTAGAAAACCCCTTAAAAATGTCGAAAAATGGTCAAATTCGGCTCAATTTCCAGAAAAATCTGTAAAAGGGATTTTAATTAAATTTCTTACACACGTTCCCTGGTCCGGTCTCAACTTAAAAAGGCAAACAAAAGTGGGTGTCAACCTAACCGTTTTTTGACAGATTTTCTTCCCGTAAATGAGTCCCGATTTTTAGGCACACCCAAGGGGCATAACTGAGGCAGGACAAACTTTACTCCATGATCCCGATCAGCGTGTAGACGAAGCCAGCCTCGATTTGTACGTACTCGTTTGCAGCGTTGATAATGCTGAATAGGATGGCATTATAGATATAAGCTATTAAGGAGACAAGAAGAATTATGATGTAGCAGAACAAGGGCAGTCTATCGTATTATGAAATTAGAGAGGGGCCATTACTACGAAACTGTGGAGGCAACCTTAAGGGGCAGGATGTTTTTTACGAAATTAATTATTCACATTTATCGTAATCTCAGAGTGTTTGCGAGTATGGCGGTATACAACACTTGCCAAAAATCCGACCGATAACTTTCCCCCTACCCCATCTTTGTTTTGATGACTTTTGCCAATTCTAGCAGGATTTTCGAGAACAAAACTCAAAATTAACCTATTTCTTCTTAATAATGTGCATCCATTCGGCAATATGAAGGCCGTGATTGCTTTTCCGCTTTCCAATGATAGCAGAAACACGGGAAAATGCAAATAAGAGATGGAACCAAGTCAAATTATTGGTAATTTTCCACTGAATTTCCTCCCAGAAACATGGGAAATACTTCAGAAACTTGAAAAATAATTCGTAAAACCATAATAATATACATCTATTCCATCCTTTATGGACTGTAAATGGGTTCTCTTGTAAAGAAAATGTACACTGGCAAATTTATATCATTTTGATATGACCTAGTTCTGCCATAATATCTACCGAAATCTCATTCCAGGGGAGATAACTCCTGTATGGAATACAGTATGCAATAACCTCAATAGTATACTAATGGACACACTGTGGATTATTTTAATCGAACTCCTGGTCTTCTTTCCACCTGCTTCCGAAAATAGCGTTTCAGGTGTAACTAGGCAGTCAAAATTAAACAATCTGGCGTAATGACACATTTCCGCTCCGTAACGGAGTCTACATTAAGATAATGCATAGACTCCACTATTATGCCTTAAAGGGTGCACTCCAGAGATTCTTTCATTCGGCATGGAATAGACTATGGGTCCGTTTTTCGGCCACCAGTTGTCGTAAAACCTTCAACCCAAATCACTTATATGTATATATTTTCTGAAAGAGCACGATGAAACTATTATTTTAAGATATACCACTGCTATGTTATAGAAAATTTAAACTCGAACATTCTTCTCCATGCTTGCTTCATTTTTCCTAGAAAACCCCTTAAAAATGTCGAAAAATGGTCAAATTCGGCTCAATTTCCAGAAAAATCTGTAAGAGCGATTTTAATTAAACTTTCTTACACACGTTCCCTGGTCCGGTCTCAACTTAAAAAGGCAAACAAAAGTGGGTGTCAACCTAACCGTTTTTTGTCAGATTTTCTTCCCGTAAATGAGTCCCGATTTTTAGGCACACCCAAGGGGCATAACTGAGGCAGGACAAACTTTACTCCATGATCCCGATCAGCGTGTAGACGAAGCCAGCCCTCGATTTGTACGTACTCGTTTGCAGCGTTGATAATGCTGAATAGGATGGCATTATAGATATAAGCTATTAAGGAGACAAGAAGAATTATGATGTAGCAGAACAAGGGCAGTCTATCGTATTATGAAATTAGAGAGGGGCCATTACTACGAAACTGTTGAAGGCAACCTTAAGGGGCAGGATGTTTTTTTACGAAATTAATTATTCACATTTATCGTAATCTCAGAGTGGTTGCGAGTATGGCGGTATACAACACTTGCCAAAAATCCGACCGATAACTTTCCCCCTACCCCATCTTTGTTTTGATGACTTTTGCCAATTCTAGCAGGATTTTCGAGAACAAAACTCAAAATTAACCTATTACTCCTTAATAATGTGCATCCATTCGGCAATATGAAGGCCGTGATTGCTTTTCTGCTTTCCAATGATAGCAGAAACACGGGAAAATGCAAATAAGAGATGGAACCAAGTCAAATTATTGGTAATTTTCCACTGAATTTCCTCCCAGAAACACGGGAAATACTTCAGAAACTTGAAAAAATAATTCGTAAAACCATAATAATATACATCTATTCCATCCTTTATGGACTGTAAATGGGTTCTCTTGTAAAGAAAATGTACACTGGCAAATTGATATCATTTTGATATGACCTAGTTCTGCCATAATATCTACCGAAATCTCATTCCAGGGGAGATAACTCCTGTATGGAATACAGTATGCAATAACCTCAATAGTATACTAATGGACACACCGTGGATTATTTTAACCGAACTCCTGGTCTTCTTTCCACCTGCTTCCGAAAATAACGTTTCAGGTGTAACTAGGCAGTCAAAATTAAACAATCTGGCGTAATGACACATTTCCGCTCCGTAACGGAGTCTACATTAAGATAATGCATAGACTCCACTAGTATGCCTTAAAGGGTGCACTCCAGAGATTCTTTCATTCGGCATGGAATAGACTATGGGTCCGTTTTTCGGCCACCAGTTGTCGTAAAACCTTCAACCCAAATCACTTATATGTATATATTTTCTGAAAGAGCACGATGAAACTATTATTTTAAGATATACCACTGCTATGTTATAGAAAATTTAACTCGAACATTCTTCTCCATGCTTGCTTCATTTTTCCTAGAAAACCCCTTAAAAATGTCGAAAAATGGTCAAATTCGGCTCAATTTCCAGAAAAATCTGTAAGAGGGATTTTAATTAAATTTCTTACACACGTTCCCTGGTCCGGTCTCAACTTAAAAAGGCAAACAAAAGTGGGTGTCAACCTAACCGTTTTTTGACAGATTTTCTTCCCGTAAATGAGTCCCGATTTTTAGGCACACCCAAGGGGCATAACTGAGGCAGGACAAACTTTACTCCATGATCCCGATCAGCGTGTAGACGAAGCCAGCCCTCGATTTGTACGTACTCGTTTGCAGCGTTGATAATGCTGAATAGGATGGCATTATAGATATAAGCTATTAAGGAGACAAGAAGAATTATGATGTAGCAGAACAAGGGCAGTCTATCGTATTATGAAATTAGAGAGGGGCCATTACTACGAAACTGTGGAAGGCAACCTTAAGGGGCAGGATGTTTTTTACGAAATTAATTATTCACATTTATCGTAATCTCAGAGTGGTTGCGAGTATGGCGGTATACAACACTTGCCAAAAATCCGACCGATAACTTTCCCCCTACCCTATCTTTGTTTTGATGACTTTTGCCAATTCTGGCAGGATTTTCGTGAACAAAACTCAAAATTAACCTATTTCTTCTTAATAATGTGCATCCTTTCGGCAATATGAAGGCCGTGATTGCTTTTCCGCTTTCCAATGATAACAGAAACACGGGAAAATGCAAATAAGAGATGGAACCAAGTCAAATTATTGGTAATTTTCCACTGAATTTCCTCCCAGAAACATGGGAAATACTTCAGAAACTTGAAAAATAATTCGTAAAACCATAATAATATACATCTATTCCATCCTTTATGGACTGTAAATGGGTTCTCTTGTAAAGAAAATGTACACTGGCAAATTGATATCATTTTGATATGACCTAGTTCTGCCATAATATCTACCGAAATCTCATTCCAGGGGAGATAACTCCTGTATGGAATACAGTATGCAATAACCTCAATAGTATACTAATGGACACACTGTGGATTATTTTAACCGAACTCCTGGTCTTCTTTCCACCTGCTTCCGAAAATAACGTGTCAGGTGTAACTAGGCAGTCAAAATTAAACAATCTGGCGTAATGACACATTTCCGCTCCGTAACGGAGTCTACATTAAGATAATGCATAGACTCCACTAGTATGCCTTAAAGGGTGCACTCCAGAGATTCTTTCATTCGGCATGGAATAGACTATGGGTCCGTTTTTCGGCCACCAGTTGTCGTAAAACCTTCAACCCAAATCACTTATATGTATATATTTCCTGAAAGAGCACGATGAAACTATTATTTTAAGATATACCACTGCTATGTTATAGAAAATTTAAACTCGAACATTCTTCTCCATGCTTGCTTCATTTTTCCTAGAAAACCCCTTAAAAATGTCGAAAAATGGTCAAATTCGGCTCAATTTCCAGAAAAATCTGTAAAAGGGATTTTAATTAAATTTCTTACACACGTTCCCTGGTCCGGTCTCAACTTAAAAAGGCAAACAAAAGTGGGTGTCAACCTAACCGTTTTTTGACAGATTTTCTTCCCGTAAATGAGTCCCGATTTTTAGGCACACCCAAGGGGCATAACTGAGGCAGGACAAACTTTACTCCATGATCCCGATCAGCGTGTAGACGAAGCCAGCCCTCGATTTGTACGTACTCGTTTGCAGCGTTGATAATGCTGAATAGGATGGCATTATAGATATAAGCTATTAAGGAGACAAGAAGAATTATGATGTAGCAGAACAAGGGCAGTCTATCGTATTATGAAATTAGAGAGGGGCCATTACTACGAAACTGTGGAAGGACAACCTTAAGGGGCAGGATGTTTTTTACGAAATTAATTATTCACATTTATCGTAATCTCAGAGTGTTTGCGAGTATGGCGGTATACAACACTTGCATACTAATGTGGGAAATCCGACCGATAACTTTCCCCCTACCCCATCTTTGTTTTGATGACTTTTGCCAATTCTAGCAGGATTTTCGAGAACAAAACTCAAAATTAACCTATTTCTTCTTAATAATGTGCATCCATTCGGCAATATGAAGGCCGTGATTGCTTTTCCGCTTTCCAATGATAACAGAAACACGGGAAAATGCAAATAAGAGATGGAACCAAGTCAAATTATTGGTAATTTTCCACTGAATTTCCTCCCAGAAACATGGGAAATACTTCAGAAACTTGAAAAAATAATTCGTAAAACCATAATAATATACATCTATTCCATCCTTTATGGACTGTAAATGGGTTCTCTTGTAAAGAAAATGTACACTGGCAAATTGATATCATTTTGATATGACCTAGTTCTGCCATAATATCTACCGAAATCTCATTCCAGGGGAGATAACTCCTGTATGGAATACAGTATGCAATAACCTCAATAGTATACTAATGGACACACTGTGGATTATTTTAACCGAACTCCTGGTCTTCTTTCCACCTGCTTCCGAAAATAACGTGTCAGGTGTAACTAGGCAGTCAAAATTAAACAATCTGGCGTAATGACACATTTCCGCTCCGTAACGGAGTCTACATTAAGATAATGCATAGACTCCACTAGTATGCCTTAAAGGGTGCACTCCAGAGATTCTTTCATTCGGCATGGAATAGACTATGGGTCCGTTTTTCGGCCACCAGTTGTCGTAAAACCTTCAACCCAAATCACTTATATGTATATATTTTCTGAAAGAGCACGATGAAACTATTATTTTAAGATATACCACTGCTATGTTATAGAAAATTTAAACTCGAACATTCTTCTCCATGCTTGCTTCATTTTTCCTAGAAAACCCCTTAAAAATGTCGAAAAATGGTCAAATTCGGCTCAATTTCCAGAAAAATCTGTAAGAGCGATTTTAATTAAATTTCTTACACACGTTCCCTGGTCCGGTCTCAACTTAAAAAGGCAAACAAAAGTGGGTGTCAACCTAACCGTTTTTTGTCAGATTTTCTTCCCGTAAATGAGTCCCGATTTTTAGGCACACCCAAGGGGCATAACTGAGGCAGGACAAACTTTACTCCATGATCCCGATCAGCGTGTAGACGAAGCCAGCCCTCGATTTGTACGTACTCGTTTGCAGCGTTGATAATGCTGAATAGGATGGCATTATAGATATAAGCTATTAAGGAGACAAGAAGAATTATGATGTAGCAGAACAAGGGCAGTCTATCGTATTATGAAATTAGAGAGGGGCCATTACTACGAAACTGTGGAAGGCAACCTTAAGGGGCAGGATGTTTTTTACGAAATTAATTATTCACATTTATCGTAATCTCAGAGTGGTTGCGAGTATGGCGGTATACAACACTTGCCAAAAATCCGACCGATAACTTTCCCCCTACCCCATCTTTGTTTTGATGACTTTTGCCAATTCTGGCAGGATTTTCGTGAACAAAACTCAAAATTAACCTATTTCTTCTTAATAATGTGCATCCATTCGGCAATATGAAGGCCGTGATTGCTTTTCCGCTTTCCAATGATAACAGAAACACGGGAAAATGCAAATAAGAGATGGAACCAAGTCAAATTATTGGTAATTTTCCACTGAATTTCCTCCCAGAAACATGGGAAATACTTCAGAAACTTGAAAAATAATTCGTAAAACCATAATAATATACATCTATTCCATCCTTTATGGACTGTAAATGGGTTCTCTTGTAAAGAAAATGTGCACTGGCAAATTGATATCATTTTGATATGACCTAGTTCTGCCATAATATCTACCGAAATCTCATTCCAGGGGAGATAACTCCTGTATGGAATACAGTATGCAATAACCTCAATATATACTAATGGACACACTGTGGATTATTTTAACCGAACTCCTGGTCTTCTTTCCACCTGCTTCCGAAAATAACGTTTCAGGTGTAACTAGGCAGTCAAAATTAAACAATCTGGCGTAATGACACATTTCCGCTCCGTAACGGAGTCTACATTAAGATAATGCATAGACTCCACTATTATGCCTTAAAGGGTGCACTCCAGAGATTCTTTCATTCGGCATGGAATAGACTATGGGTCCGTTTTTCGGCCACCAGTTGTCGTAAAACCTTCAACCCAAATCACTTATATGTATATATTTTCTGAAAGAGCACGATGAAACTATTATTTTAAGATATACCACTGCTATGTTATAGAAAATTTAAACTCGAACATTCTTCTCCATGCTTGCTTCATTTTTCCTAGAAAACCCCTTAAAAATGTCGAAAAATGGTCAAATTCGGCTCAATTTCCAGAAAAATCTGTAAGAGGGATTTTAATTAAATTTCTTACACACGTTCCCTGGTCCGGTCTCAACTTAAAAAGGCAAACAAAAGTGGGTGTCAACCTAACCGTTTTTTGACAGATTTTCTTCCCGTAAATGAGTCCCGATTTTTAGGCACACCCAAGGGGCATAACTGAGGCAGGACAAACTTTACTCCATGATCCCGATCAGCGTGTAGACGAAGCCAGCCCTCGATTTGTACGTACTCGTTTGCAGCGTTGATAATGCTGAATAGGATGGCATTATAGATATAAGCTATTAAGGAGACAAGAAGAATTATGATGTAGCAGAACAAGGGCAGTCTATCGTATTATGAAATTAGAGAGGGGCCATTACTACGAAACTGTGGAGGGCAACCTTAAGGGGCAGGATGTTTTTTACGAAATTAATTATTCACATTTGTCGTAATCTCAGAGTGTTTGCGAGTATGGCGGTATACAACACTTGCCAGTTATACATAGTATTGTGGGAAATCCGACCGATAAATTTCCCCCTACCCCATCTTTGTTTTGATCACTTTTGCCAATTCTAGCAGGATTTTCGAGAACAAAACTCAAAATTAACCTATTTCTTCTTAATAATGTGCATCCATTCGGCAATATGAAGGCCGTGGTTGCTTTTCTGCTTTCCAATGATAGCAGAAACACGGGAAAATGCAAATAAGAGAGGGAACCAAGTCAAATTATTGGTAATTTTCCACTGAATTTCCTCCCAGAAACATGGGAAATACTTCAGAAACTAGAAAAATAATTCGTAAAACCATAATAATATACATCTATTCCATCCTTTATGGACTGTAAATGGGTTCTCTTGTAAAGAAAATGTACACTAGCAAATTGATATCATTTTGATATGACCTAGTTCTGCCATAATATCTACCGAAATCTCATTCCAGGGGAGATAACTCCTGTATGGAATACAGTATGCAATAACCTCAATAGTATACTAATGGACACACTGTGGATTATTTTAACCGAACTCCTGGTCTTCTTTCCACCTGCTTCCGAAAATAACGTTTCAGGTGTAACTAGGCAGTCAAAATTAACCAATCTGGCGTAATGACACATTTCCGCTCCGTAACGGAGTCTACATTAAGATAATGCATAGACTCCACTATTATGCCTTAAAGGGTGGACTCCAGAGATTCTTTCATTCGGCATGGAATAGACTATGGGTCCGTTTTTCGGCCACCAGTTGTCGTAAAACCTTCAACCCAAATCACTTATATGTATATATTTTCTGAAAGAACACGATGAAACTATTATTTTAAGATATACCACTGCTATGTTATAGAAAATTTAAACTCGAACATTCTTCTCCATGCTTGCTTCATTTTTCCTAGAAAACCCCTTAAAAATGTCGAAAAATGGTCAAATTCGGCTCAATTTCCAGAAAAGTCTGTAAAAGGGATTTTAATTAAATTTCTTACACACGTTCCCTGGTCCGGTCTCAACTTAAAAAGGCAAACAAAAGTGGGTGTCAACCTAACCGTTTTTTGTCAGATTTTCTTCCCGTAATTGAGTCCCGATTTTTAGGCACACCCAAGGGGCATAACTGAGGCAGGACAAGCTTTACTCCATGATCCCGATCAGCGTGTAGACGAAGCCCGCCCTCGATTTGTACGTACTCGTTTGCAGCGGTGATAATGCTGAATCGGATGGCATTATAGATATAAGCTATTAAGGAGACAAGAAGAATTATGATGTAGCAGAACAAGGGCAGTCTATCGTATTATGAAATTAGAGAGGGGCCATTACTACGAAACTATGGAGGGCAACCTTAAGGGGCAGGATGTTTTTTACGAAATTAATTATTCACATTTATCGTAATCTCAGAGTGTTTGCGAGTATGGCGGTATACAACACTTGGCAGTTATATATATTATTGTGGGAAATCCGACCGATAACTTTCCCCCTACCCCATCTTTGTTTTGATCACTTTTGCCAATTCTGGCAGGATTTTCGAGAACAAAACTCAAAATTAGCCTATTTCTTCTTAATAATGGGCATCCATTCGGCAATATGAAGGCCGTAGTTGCTTTTCCGCTTTCCAATGATAGCAGAAACGCGGGAAAATGCAAATAAGAGATCTAACCAAGTCAAATTATAGGTAATTTTGCACTAAATTTTCTCCTAGAAACATGGGAAATGCTTCAGAAACTTGAGAAATAATTCGTAAAACAATAATAATATACATCCATTCCATCCTTTATGGACTGTAAATGGGTTCTCTTGTAAAGAAAATTTACACTGGCAAATTTATATCATTCTGATAGGACCTCGTTCTGCCATAATATCTACCGAAATCTCAGTCCAGGGGGAGATAACTCCTGTATGGAATACAGTATGCAGTAACCTCAATTGTATACTAATGGACACACTGTGGATTATTTTAATCGAACTCCTGGTCTTCTTTCCACCTGCTTCCGAAAATAGCGCTTCAGGTGTAACTAGGCAGTCAAAATTAAACAATCTGGCGTAATGATACATCTCCGCTCCGTAACGGAGTCTACATTAAGATAATGCATAGACTCCACTATTATGCCTTAAAGGGTGCACTCCAGAGATTCTTTCATTCGGCATGGAATAGACTATGGGTCCGTTTTTCGGCCACCAGTTGTCGTAAAACCTTCAACCCAAATCACTTATATGTATATATTTTCTGAAAGAGCATGATGAAACTATTATTTTAAGATATAACACTGCTATGTTATAGAAAAATTTAACTCGAACATTCTCCTCCATGCTTGCTTCATTTTTCCTAGAAAACCCCTTAAAAATGTCGAAAAATGGTCAAATTCGGCTCAATTTCCAGAAAAATCTGTAAGAGGGATTTTAATTAAATTTCTTACACACGTTCCCTGGTCCGGTCTCAACTTAAAAAGGCAAACAAAAGTGGGTGTCAACCTAGCCGTTTTTTGACAGATTTTCTTCCCGTAAATGAGTCCCGATTTTTAGGCACACCCAAGGGGCATAACTGAGGCAGGACAAACTTTACTCCATGATCCCGATCAGCGTGTAGACGAAGCCAGCCCTCGATTTGTACGTACTCGTTTGCAGCGTTGATAATGCTGAATAGGATGGCATTATAGATATAAGCTATTAAGGAGACAAGAAGAATTATGATGTAGCAGAACAAGGGCAGTCTATCGTATTATGAAATTAGAGAGGGGCCATTACTACGAAACTGTGGAAGGCAATCTTAAGGGGGCAGGATGTTTTTTACGAAATTAATTATTCACATTTATCGTAATCTCAGAGTGGTTGCGAGTATGGCGGTATACAACACTTGCCAAAAATCCGACCGATAACTTTCCCCCTACCCCATCTTTGTTATGTTAAATTGTAGTTGGTAATTTAGAGTTTGTCATACACTATAGTAACATGAGCAAGCAGTTAAGAGTTATGGCCCTTTAAGCTAGAGGGCGCTTTTTGAGCGGTGCATTTGAGCAACATGCATCAGTTGTGCAGCAGCTAGCAGAACCAGCAAGTTCTATGCAATCTCTTTTTAATACCACTGGCAGAGTGTGTTGCTATATGACAAAGAATATAGAGAAAAACAGGCAAAAGATGGGTGTGTTTGGGGGACACCCATGCAGGATATTCGTGAATTTCACCTTACCCCCAAGCCTAATAATCCCACCCAGAAGGCCCTCCAGCAAATGAACTTTCCTAATCAGGCCAAAAATGGCCAAACTCGCGGTCCAGTGCGGAAACGAGGCCCGTTTCACCCAGACGGTAGGGAGATCTGCAGACGTTTTAATTATGAAAACTGCACCCGATCAGATTGTCGTATGGCACATGCCTGTACAACATGCTTCTCACCTGCACACCCTGCTACGCAACATGCTGGGTTTGAGAAGCCAAAAAACGGACCTGCTTCGATGACCCAACAAGTATCTCGATAAATGACTGTGATAAAGCTTCCAGTGAGCCCAAGCCTTCTCGGACAAAGACACTTAATTTAGAAGCTTGGGAATCACTACTGGATGCACAAGATCCAGACAGACAGTTTATTTTGGATGGCGTTAGGGACGGTTTTAGAATTACTGATACTAATTATGATAATGTGTTCATTCAATCAGCATTTACCAAAAATCACAGATCGGCACTCGATAATAGGGAGGCAGTAGAAAAACAGATTCTCGAAGAAATTGAGAATGGTAATTATGTGGTTTGTGACGAGCCCCGCACAGTGATTAGCGCGTTAGGGGCTGTGCCGAAGCCCAGTGGGGGAGTTCGTCTTATTCATGATGGTAGTCTCCCGGAAAACGGAGGCATGAACAGTTATGCGACACCAGGTGATTGTACATACATGGATCTGAGAGAGGCGGTTAAGCATATTTCTAAAGGCAAATACCTGGCAAAAGTCGACCTCAAAAGTGCTTACCGATCAGTACAGGTGCACCCTGACAACTACCGCTTCACAGGTCTTCAGTGGACTTTCCAAGGTCAAGCCGAGCCTACATTTCTTTACGATGCCAAGTTGTGTTTCGGTGCCTCTAAATCACCGTCGGCCTTCCAGCGTCTTAGTAGTGCAGTGTGTCGTATAATGAAATCCCGTTATAACATTACTGTGATTGCATACTTGGATGATTACCTTTTGATTTGTGATACCTATGAAGAATGTATTTATGCCACATCAAAACTTATTGAAGTATTGCGGGCCCTAGGATTCCAAATAAACTACAGTAAATTGGAGGGGCCTGCACGCAGGCTCAGATTTCTGGGCATTATCATCAACACAGAGGAATTAACACTTTCATTGCCAGAGGATAAACAGCAGGAATTTTATGATCTTCTGGTGGTGTTTAGCATCAAACGGCGAGCAAGCCGTAAGCAACTGGAGTCGCTTATAGGTAAATT
>JAVTVY010023795.1:0-96975 GCA_036873755.1 Hanleya hanleyi | reverse complement strand
ATGAAACCTTGTTACCGCGATTTCTCAGGAACTACGGCATGGATTTTTTTCAAATTTAGTACCCAGGTTCCCCTGGGGTCTAGTTGTGCAAGAAACCTTTTCTGGTCCGATTCGAAAATCCAATATGGCCACCAGGCAGCCATCTTGGATTTCCCCTTGAAACCTTGTTATCGCCATTTCCCAGGAACTACTTCATGGATCTTTCTCAAATTTGGTACATAGGTTCCCTTGGGGTCTGGTTGTGCAAGATACCTTTTTCGGTCCGATTCGAAAATCCAATATGGCCACCAGGCAGCCATCTTGGATTTCCCCATGAAACCTTTTTAATGCGATTTCTCACAATTACTGCAAAGCTGGATCTTCCTCAAATTTGATACACAGGCCCCCTTGGGGTCTAGTTGTGCAAGATACGTTTTTTGGTCCGATTCGAAAATCCAATATGGCCACCAGGCAGCCATCTTGGATTTCCCCATGAAACCTTGTTATCACGATTTTTCAGGACCTACAGCATGGATCTTTCTCAAATTTGATACACAGGTTCCCCTTGGGGTTTAGTTGTGCAAGATATCTTTTCTGGTCCGATTCGAAAATCCAATATGGCCACCAGGTAGCCATCTTGGATTTCCCCACAAAACCTTATCGCGATTTCTCAGGAACTATACTTCATGGATCTTTCTCAATTTTGGTACACAGGTTTCCCTTGGGGTCTAGTTGTGCAAGATACCTTTTCTGGTCCGATTCAAAAATCCAATATGGCCACCAGGCAGCCATCTTGGATTTCCCCATGAAACATTGTTATCATCATTTCTCAGGAAGTACTGTATGGATCTTTCTCAAATTTGGTACACGGGTTCCCCTTGTGGTCCAGTTGTGCAAGGTACCTTTTCTGGTCCGATTCCAAAATTCAATATGTCCATCAGGTGGCCATCTTGGATTTCCCCATGAAACTTTGTTATTGTGATTTCTCAGAAACTACTGCGTGGATCTTTGTCAAATTTGGTACACAGGTTCCCCTTGGGGTCTACAGTACAGATCTCGTGAGAACACAACTATACCGCGGCAATTGCCGCACTCTTATCGCGGTACAGTTTAAGCCTAATCACTAGGCTAATTACCACCCCCCGTTATGTCTGCATGCGCCGTAAGTACAGACGAAATGTAGCTCCATAATATCCATTCAAGCCTCGATAGTCGGCCGAGACAACAAAAGGCGCCCCGTCGACGGCACGTGTTGACGAGCCGCTGTTCAGCCAGCATGTCTTTATGCATACACTCAGAAGTACCGCGATAACGGGAACAGAACACTGAAACGCCTCTATGTTACCGCGGGAATGCATATGTATATTATCGGCTGTGAATACCGCGAGCCTTCTGAATAATACAACAGCTAGCCGGATTTATTTACTCTATTTATTGAACAAACTATCACATCAGAATTTTGCTAGCTGCAAAACTTGATATGACGTGTTAAAGAACGGAATTTATAAAATGTCCGTCTGTGCAAGTTTTTAGTCACGCGTTAAAGCAATTACAATTGCAGTACCGGCCTTTCGGTTACACATTACATGTATTTGAGTTAAAGTTGCCACGTTTCAAAGATTAATACCAGTATACGATGAACACCACACATAAAATAAATTCTATCATACGGAGTGATCGGGGAAGGGGTGCTGTGTTTCATTTTAATTACGGCTCTGGCCCGGCTTGTGTTTCAACAAGCACGACCCGGAAATACAAATCAACAGAACAGTCAACCACAATGAAGATTTTTCATGACTTTATCATCCAATTGTCTTTTATAATGAGTTGATTAACCATTCTTAATTTTTCCTGTTAAACAGGATGCCCGTCTGTTTCCACAAAAGACGAACATTTGGTCGTGCACGGAAGTACAAATTAATCCAAATTAACACTAGGGAGGTTCTCGAAATCCCGATCGACGTTCGACGATCACGAGGAACACTTTCGCCCATATACAGTTATATTATCTTTACTAAATGAGTAAACTTTTCTTGTGATTTTCCGTTTGAGCCCAGTGACAATTCCCAAGACTTGCTACCGACACTATTCATATGCAAATTTAGCGCGAGGCCACTCCTCATTTCTTTACACAAACAGCGAAAAAGACCAAGTGGGTATGATAGACTGATTTTCGCAACATGCACTGTCTGGTATATTCAACATTTATTGCGGGGGGAAATCTGATGACTGCCGCTAAACGAAGGATAACGATACTCCATAAATAAAAGTGGTAAATATCTTTAATGAACATGTGCGTTTTTATTTTATTTGTTGTACCAACGATCATATTAGAATTCCGCTGGCTTGATACAGATTGATACAAATTATTAACTGATATTCAAAGATAAATATTGTAAGCTACAGCCATGCATATAATAAATTTTAATATACGGACAGTAGGGATATTTTTTACGGCTTGTTTCCACAAGCGCGACCCCGGAAATAATAATCAACGGGAAAGTCAAGCCCTGAGTAAAACGACAATAAAGACTGTTCAATTGTTATCATTCGATTGTCTCTTATAATTAGTTGATTAACCGTTCCTAATTCTTTTCTCTTCGGTTATTTTTTTTTGAACAGGATGTCCGTCTGTTTCGCCAACAAACCAGCATTTGGCTTTGCACGGCAGGGCCAATTAACACTTACGCGAGTCAATCATTATGGCAGATTTCATTGTAATGGGGACCAATTGCTGTGTTTTCTTTTATACAACTCAGACGATTGAAGAACTTCAAGAATAAAGCTGAGTATATGTCAAATTTTAGCTTATGGGTAGTAGATATAGCACATATAATAACACTGAGATATGTGACCAATTTGAGAATATAATGGAAATTAAATTTTTAAAACCTGTGTTTTAGGACAGACAAAAATCCCACCAGTTTTGGAGGGTGAATTAGTTACGCATAGAACAAAAGAAAACTGTATTATTTTTTGCACTGAAGTATCCCATAATAAAGCTACAGTGTTGAAGTTTGATCTTAAGTAGACCACTGGTAACCATAATTTACAGGAAAGCCAGAAGATTAAAATGTTTGGTCACTAACTAATATCACTTGTGTCTGTCCACATTCGATGTAACATTAGCAACATCAAAAATATATGAAAATGTGTTCTAAAACAGAACCATAATATGATTGAATGATTTTGTTATAAAATTGTCCACTGTTGTGGCTAATTTAATGTCCGTATGTAGATAAAATATTTTGAATTTCAACTGAAATCAGCATACAGAATGTCGCTAATGTTTCGCCTTGCAAATGTCTGTCCAACTTTGTGTAACATTAGCAACATCACAATTATTCTCCAGTTCAAATATCAGAACCTTTAGAGAGCCTTTTATCCCAATTCTTGGTTTCTAATATAACAGATCAACTTCTAAAACAGCTGCGAGCATTGAAAATTTCAACTGAAGCTTCAAGAATCTTTTTTTCTCTTGTCTGTCCACAATGTGAAACATTAGCAACATTGAAACATTAGCAACACTACCAATTATAATTTTTATCTATTAAAAATGTTAATAGATTATTTGGGTCAGTAAAACCTGACAGACCATCTACATTGTGATAAAAACACTTTTAATTTGGATTATTTTATTTCCCTGCCCAATATCAGTTGAAAACGTGCCTGCGGGATGTGGACAGACGTTTTATTGCTAATGTTACATTTGTCTGTCCACATGTAACGTTAGCAACAAATGGAGAATGCCAAAAATAATGTACTTGCATAATCAGTTTACTAAATTGATAATGAAAAAAGCAAATAGATGAAACTGTGATAATTATCAAGGTAAAGCTATCAGCAAAATCAGTTGCTTTTGATGAAATAAAAGCAAATGAAGACAAATGTCTGTCCACCATGTCTGTCCTGTAACACCGATTTTCACTAAAATTTCTATATAAATTGCTACAATTCAGTAAATATGCAGATTAGATGAGTTTCCTGCTTGTTTTTCTTCAAGAAACCACAGCCTTGATAGCTGATTCTGTTCTATGCGAGAAATATTTTCTTTTTAAAACGAGTCTATGTTGCTAACGATTCAAAATGTCTGTCCACCTGTAACATTAGCAACATACTTTAATGTCCATTTGTTGCACTACCGAATCCTCTGGGACATAAAGAAAATAATGGATCATCAATATATCTTTAGAGTTATCATTTTAACATATTAAAGTTGGCCATTGTGTCCCATAAATCTATTGAACAGTTGTTAATTGTTGTCACTTACACAAGCATGTCTGTCCACATGTAACATTAGCAACACAATTTTAACCAAAAGAAGGAAATTTTCTCATAGTAATATTTAAATCAAGATGTCAGCACTGAATTGTTTAGGCTTATTTGTGTATTTACATTTAGATATAAACTTTGGAAAGCAGATAATGATGATAATCATTAACATATATTTAATTTTAGGAAATTAATGTTGCTAATGTTACACAATGTCTGTCCACATGTAACATTAGACACAACAATAACTTTCTTCTAAAATCTTAACGAATCGGCAAATAGGTGAAACCTGATTGAATTTATGGAATACAAATCTAGGCAAATCAATATCTTCAGCTTGGTGGTCAAAATTATACTTGTTGCAAACAGAGAAAAAAAAGTTCGAAAACCGGTGTCTGTCCACCACTCAATGAAGCATTGTGCACTTCGTTTTCATCTCAAATTTATGCTTTATGACTCCAAATCATCTATTTAAATATTATAGGTCTTATAATGCATTCCAGTTTGTAACTATGTTCAAAAGTTTTTAACTTTTCATAGTTTAACTGGCAAGAAGTGAGTGAGTTGTTCTGCCATGTTAATATTGAGCTAAATTGACCAGGTTGGACAAAAGTCCTGAGATATTTGATTTTGGGGTATAAGTTATCCCATTATTATTTGATTTAGAATGTTAAGATCTGTAGTCATTTGAAAACTCAATTATCTTGTAACATTGTTGAATTTTTTTTTTTGCTTTTGAGTGGGACAATTTGGCCCCTATTATAATGAAATCTGCCTTATATTACTAGAAATTCCCAGCTATAAATATTCGAGCCTTTCGAGGTTTCTTCATAATTTCCATTGCCTGTCACTTCGTATACAAGTCTCTCTCAATCATTCGTTGCCCTATCTAATCACCTTCGTGTAATCATGCTCAATTGCGATACTCAACAACAGAAATTAGACTTATTAACAGACACATAATCAGCAATCAGTTGAAATGCGGATTTTAGCTAATCTTCATCAAATAGATCAATATACGTACGCGACAATGCCATATATAATTAATGAAATAATTTACTTGTAATACCGATAGTTTAGCATTAAAACAAAACCAGATTTATTGCGCATTTGAAAGATTAACATTCATAACTGTGAACATTTCTTGATTGGCGTTAAACAGAACCGCAAGACTCTCGGAATGATTGGCAGCTAATTAATTGAAATGTACAAGACATCGAACACCAGGACTCGACATGAAACACTCAAAAATGAATATTAGCATTAAAATATAAATGTTTGCCCCACGTTGAGCACTTTGGAATGATTGGCAGCTATTAACAAGGCCGAAAAATACCACAGCGGTGATCAACGATCACGCACTACTGTCAACCTACATACGGAATGTAGCCTACGCACAACGGCATGTCGTTTTCACGCCGCTCTCTTTTCTGAGAAATTTCCATTCAAGGCGACAGATTTCGCAAAGCGGTTATTACCGGCACTCCATTACCGGGTCGTTCAAACATTGGGAAAATGATAAACATGCACACGTGATTGTGAACACTTACCATTTGTTTTATTTAATTCAAATGAGTACCGTAATGTATCTTGATTTACTTCTGGACGTTTTCAATCCACAAAGCTGGCCTGTATTCACGCACGGCCACATGGAGCGCTAGCCTTTGTAAACCCGTAAATCACCAGTCAATGCTGTCGAGACTAGCCAGTGACAACATGGAGCGCCAGCCTTTGTTAAAATCTCGATGACCGGTCATTGGGGGTATGCTGTCGGCACTTTTTTCACAGCTGATAATATAATCTTGGGCAGTCCCGCGGTAACACAGAAGCCTTGCCGGGCTCTGTTCCCGCAGGGTTGCCGCGGTATACTTGAATTGTGACGCGGCCTGTGCTGTACATGTAGGTGACTGGACAGTGCCATTCAATTGGCAACTGGACGGTTACCAGATACCTACTGTAGGGTACATGTAAGTGGTCGGTAACCAGCACGAAAATAACCAGTCAGTAGCCACATGGCAACCTTGCAGTACCGTCTGGTATTATGAACAGTACCTGCCAGTAAGCAAGCAGTTACTGGTTCATTTTTAAATGCGCAGTACTGTCGGGGAACCTTTCCTGCCAGTTCTGTTCATGTGGACTGCACGGTACTGGCTGGTAACGGTGACCAGCTGGAAATGGCTGTTGAAAGATTGGCTGTGTATAATCAACTGTTATTAAATGTTAAACTCTCTGTCTGGCATGTCTGGCAGATCAGTGGCAAATTTAGAGAAAACAGGATTTGCCATAATTCCTTATCACTTTTGCTGCCTATTATAGGTATGAAATCACTGGGCTTCAAGGAGAATTCTCCTCTGCATCATTTGTCTTCAGGAATTGGCACTATATAAATACTCCATGAAATAATGTTTTTCACGGAAATAATCCATTCGATGTGCTTACTTTGGATGTGTTCAGTTTGCAAAGATTGGTTGTAGGCCATCACCATATTTGTACACGAAAATGAGGTTATACATGTATTTGCAGTGACGTTGTTCTTGTCCCTTGCGACATATCAGAGGCAACAAGTCACATCATTGGTAGCATCACGTTCTTCGCCACAACGCTAACGTTACTTCTACTCAACTCAGACGTCATTGTTCCTCAATCAATGTAATTTTACCTCAAGTCTGACGTATCTAATGGTGGTGCCCTACAGTTGGTTATCGCGAAATGAAAACCACTCAATATCCTACATGTTCATAAAATGGATGATTTCTGTAAAACATGCCACTTCACAAAGAAGACATCAAGGTGGAAAGGTAGAGAGAGAAACATGTTCAGACGACTTCTCTTTTAAATAATCATAGTACATTGTATGTGGATCAGCAGGTGACATAACTACATATCTGATTTGTTATTTTCCAGGTGTGCACTGATCAGGTATAATGTGTGACAGGTGACGGACCAGAATGGAGCTACTTCCTAAACAATGGACAGGTGAGAATGATTTTTCAGATGTCCCAATCTTTCAAATACGTGTAGCTCAAGTTTTCAAATATCCCAAATCTTCAGTTTAACAGTCAGGGGACCAACTCGTAGAAGTTACAAAAAATTATAACCTAACCAAGTTATCAACTACATATTACAATTATAACCTAACCAAGTTATCAACTACATATTACAATTATAACCTAACCAAGTTATCAACTACATATTACAATTATAACTCTCAGTGTTGCACATTGACCACAAAATATTTGTGGAATGAAATGACTCAAAAAGTTGGCCATAGTATATAGGAAAGAAACATAATCATAATCTAATAAAAACTGTGGCAATGCTAATTGGCACCCCACAAAGACTGTGTAATACTAATTCAGAAAACTTTAAAATACTAGTTGATGGCATCTCAATTAAAACTGTCGAACATACCAAACTTCTTGGAATACACATTGACAATACATTGACGTGGAATATACATATAGAGGAAACTACCAGGAACATATCATCTCTCATAGGAGTTTTATTTAGAAACAAAAAACTGCTATCAATCAAAGCCAAATGTTTATTTTACAGCATGTATATTCAGCCACATATTGACTATGGTCTAACAATCTGGGGAAATGCCTCTGACTGCCACCTTGAAAGAATTCACAGACTCCAAAAAAGAGCTGCAAGAATCGTACTTGATGCCGACTTCCTCACACCATCAAATCAACTTTTTGAGCAACTGAACTGGATGACTATTTTTGAGAGATTATTTATACAAACATGACAAAAGGCCATATCAATATACAAAATTCTAAATTCAGATGTGAACCCCTCATCAAACTTCTTTCAGAAAATTGCTGATACTACTGTTCGAACTCTAAGATCAGCAAGTGCAGGACATCTTCACATACCTAAAAGTAGGACGGAATATTACAAAAGAAGCCTTCATTACTCGGGTCCAGTAATTTGGAACAGTTTACCCCAAAATATACGCAATGCCGAGTCTGTGAATTCTTTCGAGAGACTTGTACATAATTTTGTAAAAAGTGAAACTTCATGATGTGCTCTAAATATATATATAAAACATCAGAATGTGCTAACAAGATATGATCTTAGATACTGTCATTATGGCTATAAACCATTGCTATGTATATTCATGTGTATAATAATGTACTTGTAAATAATAGCTCATTATAATATGTACTCTTGAGGGCCTAAAGGGAGAACAGTCTCTGACTGATTGTGTAACCCTCATTAAATAAAGCATTTATTATATGCAAACCTGGCGAGGTTACCTTCAGAAGATTGGATTGGACCATAAATGGTACATCAACATTCTGCGGAGTAAAATTAAAGATTCAGTTACATGTAGCACAGAAAACAAAAACGAGTGCAGCTCATCAAAAATGAGTGTGGCCTTTTACATGTACCTCCTTCATCAACCTTTGTATAATGTCTCAAGTGGCTTTTCAGTAAAATTATACATAAATCGAGGGAAAAGTCTGGGATGCAAGGATATAAGCTGATATATGTATCTAGGGAAGTAGCAGGAACACAACTGGGCTGGGTGCTGCTTAGTTGGTTTGTCGTGATATAGCTTAAATATTGTTGAAAGCGACTCACCCTTACATGTATGTAGGTTATAATATCATGTTATTTAAAGATGTAATCAGCCTCAAATCTAGGCTGGAATCGATCTCTCCCAATCTTCTCGAAAGTGACATATACATGTATTACGACAGGTACAAAATAAAACACATTTGATCATAAATAACTAAACTTGTTTCCAACATTCATGAGAAAATAGAATGAATTTGTCTTTGAACATAAATGTCATGGCATGCCGTTTATTTTTCGACAGCCGTGTCAACAAGTGTTTACACGTGGGGTGCATTCTGCTTACTAATTCAGAGGTCCAGTTTATGATGCTAAATTTAGTGACGTTGTCACAGGAGAGGATCTATTTTTCATTAACAAGCTGCAGTTATAGGTTCTACCAAATACCCGGGCTGCACATTTTGCATGAAAACATACAGAAGCTGTGAAAAGAACAAGTTGAGATTTCTATCTTAAAAAAAATTACATCAAATTGGATTTTTCAACACAAAAAACAGATGTGGGGAAAAACTTATCGAAGCTGTAACCTCTGACCTGTGACATCAGAGTCTGATTACTATCACACCGTATAATATTGACTATTCGGTCTTGTCGGACGTCTTATTGTGAGGTATGTAGCACAACAATTTGATATGACGACATCATCATGACTTAAACAAAGGCATAATTTACGTTTTAGCTTTGTGGCATTTTAATGGTGTTACAATGGAAGTGTCGATCAGAACATTTGCTACAATTGCTGGCTATGAATGATCGTAATCTGTCTCCGACGTTATAGGTCAGCAGGTCACTGCCTTCGCCGTTTCCAAACAAGCTTGGTAATGGAGAGTTTCAAGTTCGTTAGTTTTTAAACTTCGACAATTCTCAGAAAGCGTGAACTGCTATTAAATATCTGATAAGCTTATGGTCAATTCCATTGTGACGGGCGCTACATTCAGAGTATATTCCTGGTATTGTAATATGCCAGATTTGCACACTACTGCTCCAATATAACTAACATTCTTCAAACAGTTAAAGATCATGTAGGAGTGTAAAGTAATATAAAAAATTTGAAAGAATGTGATTGACCAATCAAAATCACAGACAATTTGCATAACGTGACGGGCGCTACAGGGATTTCCCTCCATTTGTGCGGTTAGTATGGAAACTTCCAAATCCCTGTGATTTCTCAAATGATTTTAACTTCTTATCAGTATGGCATAGTAAGGTACTGAGTACTGATTCTTTGTTGAAGAACAGTTTGCCCCATCTCTTATTATCTGCTAACATGAATTTGAAAATTCCAGTGTGACGGGCGCTACATATTTTGTGACGGGCGCTACACCCTCTGAAACAGAATGGGCTAGGTCCTATAAATCCTATAATAAGACAATGACAACTTGATGGTTAAGTGTCCAATTGTTTATTTCAATATTCTCTGAAATATTCACCAAGAATAAGACACATTATGCCATCATTCCAATTGATTTAATGTGCTATTTCATCAAGCAACAAAAATGATCTTCACGACATGTTGTATCCAGGTGATATGGCAGATGACACACCTTTCTTACCAACAATAATTTTCTTTGAAAAATCCTGATAAAGAAAGATCCAGTTCGAAGGTTAGAACTTACACTGGGGAGAGCCATAATGCAGTAATATAAAGATGATGGCACCCCCAGGCCTGGTAGCTAGGGTTAAGACCGGATCCCACCTGTAGCTTATTCTGTTGGAAGCACTGAATAGCAGAGTTTACTCTTGATGTCGTTGTCAAAAAGAGTTCGATGCACACCTTCACAACATCTTTAAAAGAATTAAGAAGTGAGTTTTGACTGTGTGAAAATATTTGTTGGGGCAGTTCATCATGTGAGGATCTTCAAACCGGGGACACCGTGTGCAATACAGCTTGTCAGGTAGCTTTTCCAGGTTCAACAAAGGTTCCCTGCATGTAGTCATCTATTGTGTTTCCCTTACGTGACGAATAGGCCATTTGGCACTGCCACTTCAACATCATATGATAATGAGCTAACATGTCACCAAAAGCTTGAGTGTATATTGGTTAAAGTGAATATCAATCATCAAAATGAGCTGTGACTGCATCAAAATTCAAAGATGAAATGGCCAGTATAAAGCTCGCAACCAGGAAAATAGGAAATCACTGATGGCAATTATATATGGGCCAATAATATCAATATCTCTACGTCTAGTCAGGCATGCATCACTGATGACAGTGGCTTCATGCCTGATAAATAATGTTGCAATTTTGAGTGCAACTGGTTCAGCTGAATGCTAGGGCCACATGTACTAAATGTGACGGGCGCTACATCAGAGGCTGTAGCGCCCGTCACGATGAAATCTATAGCGCCCGTCACGCTAATTAGCTTGGTTAATTAGTAACTGCTAAAATTAAATCTGGCTAATATAGTTGGTACTCGAGCATTAATAGAAGAAAAGGGATTTATGTTATTTTATGGACCTTTATTTTATCAGCACATTAAGAATTAGTAGAATATTGTGACGGGCGCTACAACACGACATTAACGTTTATTATTGGACATACGATTTAATAAAAATATCCAGTGCCTGTTCTGATGACAAATATCAGAGCAAGAGGTGGCTGTTTAACCGAATATTGCAAACAACCTAAGATTACATGTAACTGCATTTATGTACAAATTTCCACAAAAAACAGTTATACAGTAAAAAATCCTTATCAGGCTAAATTATTTCAGTAGATGTAGGTGGCGCCACCTGGCCCATGGGCGATTGAATGCATATTTCCGGACTTGTTTCTGAAAGCATGGAGCATATACTACATATATGTATATAGGTTATTATAAAATATCCAATTAAAAAATTGCCACTTTGGTTTAATTTTACGTGGAATTGACCTTATGACCTCTTAGGGAGCTTTTTGAAATCTGGGCATGAGTTCCTTGATAGGAATGGCATATGTGCTGGTTATCCAAATGGGATACACCATGCCCAGTTTGGCATGTTTGGTGTTCTGATCTGGATGGAGAGAAGTTCCAATTGGAATGGCATGCCATTCCCCTCATATGCCATAGCATGGTATGGCATAAGCCATCCTTTGTCTGCTGAGTTCCAAAATGTATGCCATGGAGTTCCAAGGAGTTCCAAGTCGACGCACCATGCCACTCTGTTTGGAATGCCTTATGCCAGTTCCTAGCATGCCCCAATTTCAAGAAGCTCCCAAAAACAAAAATTTAGTATAAAAAAGTATGGGGTATGGCATGTATGGGGACCATTTGGTAGAACCAGAATTGCGTGGGAGGAAGATCTATCAATAAATGATATTTTTAGAGATATAAGAAATAACCTTCTTATGTACATGTGTATATACATGTATGTTCATTTGTGATGATGATGATGATGATGTTGATGATGATGATGATTAACCTGTGAACATTGTATGTTTTAGTGTTATTGACCCTGCTCACCAGTTGTGTTTTATCAACATGGGGTAAGTCTTCATGCATGAATTGTAAAACCTACCACAACTGCCAATTCCTTACAAGCACCTTAATCTATATACTATACAAAATAATATGTGACTATATAAAAGGCTGTATAAAATAAATCTCTAGCTTCATAGGCCCTGCCATACATGTCAATTTGTTTAGCACCGCATCTACCCATTTATCTCCCACAGCAAAAATAAAATGAATTATTATTTTTTTTGCATTTTCTTTTTGAGGCCTTACGAGATTTAGAATTTGTAGTGTTAAATAACACACAACCTGATAAGTTTCTGTCTAGTTTCTCGGCAGTTTCTCACTGGAGCCTCACAAATTTCTCACTGGAGCCTCACCAGTTTCTCACTGAAGCCTCACTAGTTTCTCACTGGAACCTCACTAGTTTCTCACTGAAGCCTTACAAGTTTCTCACTGAAGCCTTACAAGTTTCTCACTGGAGCCTCACTAGTTTCTCACTGGATCGAGCCTCAGCAGTTTCTCACTGGAACCTCAACAGTTTCTCACTGGAGCCTCACCAGTTTCTTACTGGAGCCTCACTAGTTTCTCGCTAGAGCCTCACTAGTTTCTCACTGGAGCCTCACTAGTTTCTCACTGGATCGAGCCTCAGTAGTTTCTGACTGGAGCCTCACCAGTTTCTCAATGGAGCCTCACAAGTTTCTCACTGGAGCCTCACTAGTTCCTCACTGGATCGAGCCTCAGTAGTTTCTCACTGGAACCTCAACAGTTTCTCCCTGGATTGAGTCTCACTAGTTTCTCACTGTTTCAAAGACTGAGATTCTTACAAGAAACTTGCGTGAAAGTGAAACACATGAAAATCCATGCAATACTGTTTCATACAGGGTACATGATGTATCTACACGTACATCTACCTAGTATAATCCGTGGTGTGTCCTCCTCCTCCTCCTCCTCCGCTTTACTCACTGCACAGCGGGTTGCATAGGTGTGGCGCGGGATAGGCTAGGGCTAGAGACCTGGGGTTTTCACTACCTGAGATTCTAGCACCCTACAGTAGAATGGGTCGACTGCGCATGCGCAGCATGCGCGATGAGTAGTGCGCGATAAGTAGTATAGAAAGGGCACACGATCTCCCTATGTATATAAAACAGAATCTTGTATATTATCACAGATTATTGAAATCCGTCATGTATTTTAAGTTCAGGATATTGAAGTGTATGTGTATATACATACACCACCTTAAAATGACTCAAACTTCATGATGGCAATTTCCTGTAGTATCAGAAACAGGAGGTCAGTTTTTGTACAAATCCAGAAGGTCTATCATTATGAGTGTCCCAATAAAAATACAATATTGATTTATTCTATTAATATTGTGACCATAAATCTACATATGACATTGCCAATATTGCAAGTACACCATCTTGAATGACTCATCTGGCCTTCATGTATACCCTCTGTTACTTTTCTTTTGAGATATCTGAATTATATTCATGCGAGATGACTGTTTACTGATGCTAAAATATACAGAACTGAAGTTCATGAAACTTTCTCAGCATATACCCGTAACGTCTGTCACATTTTACTAAGAGTATGCCATTATGCTTCCCAGACCAGATCATTTAACCTTATCAAGTATAGCGCAAGTGATCTTTGGCTTCACTATATCAGGTTATGGGATTGATCTGGGGTGTCGTTGTGCACACCCCAGGTCATGCAGGTCATGGTAAGAATAGGTCTCAGCTCCTCAGACAACTTGTTGTGAGAGGTGACTAACTGAGGCACCCATGGGGTTCCAGGTGTGAAAAGGATTAGGACCCAAACGATGTGGTATGACTGAAATATTGTTGAAATTACATGACATTAAATTCATGTGCACTCTTTCACTCATTTTTCTTGCTAACATCCAACTCTACCTTTAAAGCACTTATCTGACTACATGTACATTCACGTCTCGCCCTTCTGAAAAATGATGGACAGCGAAACAGTCCTCGTAAATCTTCCAAGGAGAGTTATTACATGTAGCTATCTCCGAGAATTAAACCCCTTAAATTTACTTGTATGTCAACAAAATGTGTAGAAGTAAATGTTGCAAAAAGTTTATCAGAGGGAAGAAATCATAATCTTCTAATGCAAATACATGTATGGCAAGCTACCCCCAGGAGATTGGATTTGGCTATAAATGTTACATCAACATTCCATCATCCTTATAACTTTACTTAGATTGTATAAATTTCCAAAGTGAACAAAATTGAGTGTAGCTTTCAGTAATACCTCCTTAATCAACCTCGATGTCTTGGCTTTCCAGGAAAAACTTGCGTAATTGAGGGAAAAATCTGGGATGTAATGACATAAGCTGAAAATTTATACATATACCTAGGCTAATGTCTCATGTTTATGTAAATTTTTATAAATGTACCACATGCACTTGAAGGCATGAATGTTGTTAAACATAGTAATGAGCTGTATTAAATGAATTAACAGAGATCTCTGTGACTACTGGTCAAAATATTGTGATGTTCAAATTGAAGATTTTGATATATTAACTTGCAGAGGTTATAATTTATAACTTCTGTAAGTTGGTAACCTACCTATTGAAGAGAGTCTGATTGTCTTGGACATATTGTTTACTTGCAGGCTTGTCAATAAACACCTGTCGCACGAACCATGATGTGACGTACCCAGCGGGAGGTCAACTGGGTGATCGTGGGCAGGTGTACCACAATCTGAGTCAGCAGAGCAGCTACTTCTCCCCCAGTGAGGGTGCCAATAGCCAATGTATCACTCGGTTCACCCTCTGTCCCAACTGCCGTGTCAACCTAACCATGCTGGACCACAACTTCAGGGGCTGTCACATTAGCAAACAAAGAGAAATCGTTAATTCACGCTCCAAAGATTGTGACCCCAGGTAAATAGAAAGGGCTGCAGATCCTCTGGGATTGAGAAACTTCAAGGATTGCAGAATTTCTTCCCTTGTTTTTCTGGAGTTATCTCCCATATTTATCCATTTAGCAATCAAGCTCTAAGATTGGAGAGGTAACTTTACAATAAATTGTGTATTCACAGATATCCAACTTTTTAATCTCAAGACACAAACTGCAATTTTCTTTGTGTGTCTTCTTTTGTCTCCTAAGAAATCAGGGTATACAGTTTGTAGAATTTAGCAAGATCATTCGATTCTTACTTTTACAAAACAGTTCTTGTATTGAGTTCCATGAAAAAATTTAAGGCAGAGAATTTTTGTTTGAATGGCAATCCTGTGGATAAATCCCATCCTGATTTGCATCCTTATACATGCAGTTGTAATATGTTAACAATTAGAAAATTTATATTCTATTTCCATTTTCAGGTGCACATATTTATATGCTTACGACGGTAACTACTTCAATCGGACGATGTCTTTCTTCTTCTCTGGGTCATCATGGCACTACGTGGCCCTCTCCAAAAGAACTCTGGTCAGATTCTGCATGAATGCATATGACAAGGACACTGGATATGTCAATTTCAAGCTCCGCTACCTGGTAGAAAGTGAGAATATAATTTTGTACTTAATAGTTAATCAAGCCTTCTTTGACAGTTTGCATATTTTCATCAGTTCTAATACCCTTCAATCAAGTATTTATTAGCCTACATGTTCCAGGGATCCGTGGCATCTTATAACAGGCCTCATTTTCTCATGCCCACGGCTAACGTTTTCCGGAACAAGGAAGCAGCTAGAAGTCGTAATTTTTCAATTGACATATGATATTTATTTATCCACAAACACAGTTGTTTGAATTTTCTACCAAAAGAATCTATAGACTGTTCAGACGAATAATTAATGACTCATGTGCAGAAGTCCCCTCGTCAGTCATCTGACTTTTGACAATGCTAGTCCGCTGCCATGGCACACATAAAAGCCTGATATTTTTGTGTAACCATTCTTTCAACTCAACTTTCATTTTTATGCCAAGTGTATTCATGCTATATGTAGCTCACAATTTCATATTTACAGAGAAGGCATTCAATTATGAAGGCTCATCACAAGACCTGATACCGGGGGGGACGATCATGTCAGTCGATTTCCCACGGGGTTACGCCAGAGACAGTGACCAATACAGTTACATGTTACAGAGCCCAAACCAAGACGACTTCATCAAGCTCTCATTTGATGACTGGAATCTGGATACATACAGTTTTATTGAGGTCAGTGAAAAGTTTCATTGAGATCAGTGTACAGATTAAGGATAGCTATCCCCTTAGGGGGTCAAAACTGGTCATTTTTTTTTATTTCTTCATTCAAATATTCACTATTTTCTCTAACATTTGGTGAAAAAATGAAATAAAAATTATAAATAGAAGTCCTTCAATATTAGGATTAAAAATTTAGTTTCCGAGGCCCTGGAACAATTAAACAGATTGCCTTAGCTTGGGCTTGTCTACTATTATTTTTGTCTGTTAAATTTCCCTTTCCAAAACTCATTTCCGCAGTATTGTGGTATAAGCTAATTATCTATTAGTCCTACTTATTTACATTAATGTACCCCCTTCTGATCAAAACCATGCAAACATCCTTATTTTTGTTTCTAATTATGACAGTGACACTTCACTCAGACACCCGCCGTGAAATAATCTACACAGGTGTGAACAAGTTTTAGCAGGTTTTTTAACCCTTTCACCGATTATTTCCCCTGACAAAAATGACCTGCTGACGATCAATTCCCTGAGAACTGTTAAAATTTGTATATGTTGTCTTTGGAATGTTAGAAAACGTGTTTGCGTCTGAGATTTGTAGAAAAACATAGGGACCCCGTCTCCACAATGAACACTCCGGTGTTATTTGCTGCAGTTTTATAGCAAAATAAATAAACTAGCATACAAAATTAGGTTTTACTTCAAGAGAATGCGCTTTCCCCGGCTTTCTCGACTTGAAAACGTCAAAATTCAACGGAGAAATCGTCTTTTTTCGATCGCATTTGACAGTGTTTATCTCGAGTTGTACTCGGCCATTTGCAATCTTTGACCTCTCATTCGGAAGCGTGGGCTTTCCCCTTTCTCTACATGACATGACCTGGGACGGATGGCAAAAATAAAACGGAGGATACGATTGGATTGAAAGTGATGTAATTCCATTTTTCCAGCCACTGTCTACGCGCTTCTTATCTGTTGGCGGATGGAGGTCACGTGGGCGAAATTACGCATACCGATTGGCTCGTCGTCAGAAGGCGGCAACCATCTTGGGCGAAATAGAAAGTTGGTTGTCAAACTTTGTGGATCAAGACTCGTAAAAATATGGAAATAAACTTTACCGGTTGTCGTTGGCAGTTTTAATCGTCTGGGGAATATTCACCACGCTTTACCAGTCGTGTAACATCAAAAATACAGGAGTTAGGATGAGGTTTTCGATGTTTTTTTTCATTTCTGCGGCTTGCTGCCGAGAGGCCCGTCACACGGTATGTGGAAAAACACGAATTTTTCGCTCCGATTTTTTTCGTTCAACATCTAATTTTGCTTTATTTCTTTTGCGGAACAAACAAACAATTTCGAGAATCAAATTGATCAAGGTTTTGACTTTCCAGAAGTATACAGTGTTTGATAGGTTTCCGTTAAAACGAATGCAAAAAAATAAAAGTGCTGTACCCATCGTGATGGCCAACAGGTTTAAAGCTAACCCGATCAACCGGGGATGGTCGTACGGGTGGCACTCTCGTTATCCCCGTACACCGGGTTTAATCGGTGAAAGGGTTAAGTTTAAATTGGTCTTTAAACCGACTTGATGAAAAAAACTTAGTGTAATAGTTATCCAGAATAAACAGGAATTCGAGTAGGTCCCATTAGACAGATTAAAAATGTATCTGACAATAGAATTCAAGCAAAAAATAGAGATTAATTCATCAGATGTATAGCTGGACACATTTTGCCCGATTTCTAGCCTTTCATTTTTGTACAAAATTTGAAATTCAAACGTTTATTTCTCGAAAAGTATCCATGCTACACTTTTGAAATTTGGCATGCTTGTTACTTATAAGGTGATCTAGAAAACTTTATCTCACTTTTTGTAAGTTCGGCTTCGTTTTGTAATTATCCAACTTTTAAGACAAACGACCGTAAAAAAGTACATTTTTTTCAATTTATTTTAGTAAAATAGTTATAAAAACAAAACCAGGCAAAAATATTAAAAAATGAGATAAGGTTTACTAGTTCGAATTGTCTCCTACCAAGGTATACCATCAAAGTTGAAAGAAGACCAACAGTTCTTATGAAATTTCAATTGAAAAATGGACGCTATTGTTTTCATTTTAATTTTTTAAAATTGGAATATTTTCTACACAGTAGCTTCGACAGTTATACAAATCATATAGTTGGAATCCCTACGATGTATGCTTTCATAAAATTTATAGTTTATTATGGTTATCTTATATATTTATTGATACGACAAATTGTCATAGGGGTGCAAAAACTGCCTCTAAGGGGATAGCTATCCTTAATGGAGATCAATGTACAGTTTTATTGAGACCAGTGTACAGTTTAATATTGAGATCATTGTACAGTTTCATTGAGATCAATGTACAGATTAATTGAGATCAGTTTCATTTAGGTCAGTGTACAGTTTCTTCGAGATGGTCTCATTGCTACCGGTGTAAAGTTCCATTAAGGTCAATGTACAGTTTCATCGTGATCAGTTCACCGTTTCATTGAGATAAATTTCATTGAGATGAGTGTACAGTTTCATATTGTTAGTTAAATAATTAAAAATCTATGCAGCAGAATCTTGCTGGACTAGAGATTTTGTCATGGTGCACTACAATCGGTGACATCATCAATTTGTCCTGATAACAAAATATAGCACAGCATGGTGTCGCGAGATAATTTTACTCTTCCACCATGTCCACAGCGACAACATCTTCTATTCCACCATGTCCACTGACTTAGGCATGACGTGATCTAAAGCATTCGCCGAACACAGCCTTCACGTCATTAATATGGGTTCCCGATACTAAGCCCAGATAGTCTCATAATTTACTTAAAACAGCCCCAAAAATGGTTGGACATAATTGTGTGTTTTCGGGATAGGCTATTATTCACATTTTTCATTCTCCTCTAAATTTCATAAAAATCCAACCATTCGTGGGTCAAATTCACCGAAATGAATTCCGCTCTGACAATTTTGCATATTGAATTATGACGTCCCAGAGGCCAGTCCCACTGTTACAACATTGCAGGCCCAACCTCATTGTGCCTTGAAATCATGCGAGGTATTAGAGATTTTCTTTGATTCTGAATGGATTTCCTTGAAATTTCAGAATAAAAATGCACAAATTACCTAGAGATACTGTACCGAATTTCACTGCTCTGAGAAAAATTTGGCTCGATGTATTGTCGATAATGCTGTTCCCTCGAAATGTGAGGTAGACAGTAATATATCTTTCATGTTTTTGAAATGCGATATTGCAGTTTGAGAATGCTAATGTTGGCCGCGTAGACGGAGATGCATACAGACCTGTGGTCACATCCACATCCAATTGGCTCAGTTTCCGATTCTCCACAGGGATGGAATACGATCCGACACAGACTTACCGACCAATGGGATTCAAATTAACCTACAAGGTCACAAAAAGTATGTATATGTAACAACAATGAGCTATCAATGTACCTCTGTTGGACCATCTTCATGCACAAGACAATTTCTCCGTTCACACTGCAAAGCAGCCTGGATGGATCGATTAACCTAAAGCATTCAAAATACGGGGGTGTAAATTTCATCTACAAACAGGAGACGAGCCAATCAGAACCTACCCAACGACTGTGTGTGGGGTAACATATTCTCTTAGCATAGATACGTCATTCCCCCTAATATGGCAGTAGGTGTGGCCATGCAGATACATATGACAGTCAATCAATTTTAACCCACCCATACATGGTCAGTGACATTTTGTGTTTATTTTATAAATTTTTATGAACAGAGCTGGTGGACTAACATATCGAGGCTAATTCAAAGTGTGAACGGAGAAGTGGGCATGTGTATGAAGATGGGTGTTAGACCTGTTAGGCATACATTACAGATAATTGAGCTAATACAGACAAATCTGTTGTGAAAAAGATCGTTTAAATTTGGCCCACTGTTAACTATCTCAAATAGGGGATAAGAATAATAATACATCATCGATTTCATTATTTGCTATGAATTTCTTGACAATGTTGACATGGTTGAAGACTTAATGTTAAGCTTAATTACCACTATTTATGTTCTCTGTAAATGAGGGATAAGGCTCATTGTCTCCCTTGACTTCTGTCTTGCATGTTGTGTGTTTGTAGTTAGAATTTTGTAGTTAGCAGACAGTAAAAAAACCTGATGTCTACTTTGATTTCAGTTCGTGGTCAGACAGATCCCAGTACAGGTGAGTGCTTCGTGATGTGGTGTAAACAGTTCTGATACGTCAACCACTGAACACACAACCCGTAAAGGTTATACCAAATCACTCTATACTACTTTGCATTAAAACATACCCAGTAGTGTTCCAAACAACAAATTAGTATTTTTTTCTCGAATAATGTCGTCGTGAAGTGGGTTTAGGACACAAATAGCACACATGTGGGGGAAAACGTATTGGAGCCGTGACCTCTGGTGCATGATGTCACAACCTGATTACGATTGCGCCCTAAACGTCATAGTCTATGACGTCGGGCGTTGTTACGAAAGGTTCACCCAACTGTGGGAGTTCTAGCGTGATGTCGCTGACATTTTGACGTCACAACAGGCATTTGAGTGAGATCGTAATCAGGTTGTGACGTCACAGGTCAAGCGGTCACAGCTTTCGCCGTTTTGAAAGGGGCATGAAATTATCGAACTTTACTGCTGCTATTTCCAACCTTGGGCAGTTTGAAAACATACAAAAATGTAAAACAAGTCTATATAATCACCTCTACAACACTTTAGCACAAAAATGTAGCAGATTTTGAGACCATTTTGTATAACCTTTAAGGACTTGATGAACCTGGTGGTGTTGTTACAGTGTATTAGGAAAATGATAAAAAGCATATACCTGAAGATAATGGCATTGCATGTGCAGAGTAATTAGTACCTGGACTTGTGTATGTTGTGAATATTGAGAGTGCAAGCTGGAAACCCAACAGCAAAGTAAGAACCTTCCCTTACAGAAAATTAAGATTGCGGAGAGATTGCGGAGTTAGCTTGCGGTAGCTAACATTGTTAGCTACCGATAAGATCCCATTTGAAACATTGGGAGCTCGCGCTAGCTCCCGATAAGGCCGACAGGTTAGCTCCCGCAAGGTAGTGATAGCTCTCCGCAACCTAGCGCAAGCTTGCGCCAGCTCCCCATTGTAGCTCCCTGCGAGCTCGCGCCAGCTCCCCATTCCTGCTCCGTGCGAGCTTGTGCTAGCTCCCCGCGAGCTCGCGATACCTCCCCGCAAGCTCGCGATAGCTCACCGCAACCTTGCGCTAGCTCCCCGCAAGCTAGTGCCTTGCCGGGAGCTACCGATAAGCTCCCATTTGAAACATTGCTAGTTTGCGGCTGTCCATGGTAGCTAGCGCTAGTTAACGAAGATCCCGAGTTGTATTACTGTTGGTAGGTTGCGCGAGCTAGCGGTAGTTAGCGCAAGGTAGTGGTAGGTTGCGCAAGCCAGCGACCTATCAAACTTGATCCACAAAATCAGTGACCCTGGTTCAGCCTACAATTTCACAAATTCATGATGTAGGTCAAGATCAGAACAAAGACAGGGTGAGCATACATGTACTATATATACACCAGCTATTTGAAAACATGCAGAACAAATTACGGGAAAAGATCTGAATTTTGCAAAAAGGTAGATTAACTATCCAATAAAATTAAAAGTTTTATAGCCAATTGAGGTTAACCATGGGTTAACTGAATAATGACCATCCATTTATTTTGCTTAAGAAATAGCCTACTGGTATCAAATGAATCCAAATTGAATTCCTATTCATCTTTAAGCAATAACATGAGGTGAGTTTTAGTGGATTACTAAATGCATTATATGCCTTATACTCTAGACCATGACAGGTCTAATTTAGAAAATTCATAATTAAACCCTCTCCTACTCTCACTATGTTCACTTCAGGCAAAACTCAGCTATGATTGCTTGATCATTTAAAAGAGGATGTACTTACCAGAAACTAATGAAACAGCATGAAATGGCTCTCCCTTATACATGTAGATACATCCATTGAACTGACAGCTTCTCCCTCCAATTTTTCAAATGCTGACTGCATCACACACCATCCCTCCCCATTCAAAAGTAGTCCAATTCCAGGGCAGGAAATACCAAGGATAAAAGGGCACTAATCCCATATCTAAAGAAAGTTTATCATTCACAAGAATGTGAAAACATAAGTAAATATCTGTAGCACTGCAGAGAACAGATTATTTGGCCTTCTGTGGAAGGGAACTTTGGAATTTTATTATGTATTCCTACACACTGGTCAACTCAGACTGACCCAGATTTTCCAGATGTTGGTTCAAGGAAGGCCTAGCTGGACCAGAATAGTAATGATGTGAAATCTCAAGAGTACAGAGACTATCAAATATCTCAAACTTGCGATAGCTCCCGCAAACTTGCGCTACCTCTCGCGAGCTAGCAGGTTTGAAACTCTGCGATGATGCTAGGTAGCGCAAACTTGCGGTGAGTACTAGAAACAATCTATGATAGTGAACGCGAGGTAGCGGGTATCTCACGCGAGTTAACGGGTAGCTTGCGCTGGCTCTCGCGATCTGCTGGTTAGCTCGCACTAGTTCGCGCAAGGTAGCGGATAGCTCGCGCAAGGTAGCAGATAGCTCGCACAAGTTAACATATGAGCCCGGGAGCTTAGCGGGAGCTCCCCGCAACCTTAAATTTCTGTAAGGGTTACCATTAGGCTGTGTCACTTTTGATCAGTGTAAGTTATACACAGTATGAAATAAGGTCCTGCAAAATACAGAAATAGAAAGGTTACCATACAAATATTGAGATAGGTGATTAATTTCTAACCACACAGTTGACAATGAATTTTAAACAATTTCCCAAATTTATCTTTATATACCAATAAATAAAGATAAATTTGCGAAATTGGCTAAAATTAATTGTCAACTGTATGGTTAAAAATTAATCACCTATGTCATTCCTTGTATTGTAATCATTCTATTTCTGTATTTCGCAGGAACTTATTCCATATACATGTATTGTGTATACTTATAAAGACAGACTCACTGTTCCAATGTGCATGTTTCACCAAAATCTGGGATATAGTAACTCATAAGTGTCCATTCAATTTGAATCTTGCATTTAATTTCCCCGATTTTGGTGAAACATGCACATTGGAACAGTGAGTCTGTGTTGAAACTCAAAGTATACACAATCAAACATTTGAAAGTGCATACACAGTTTGAAATAAATGTATTAAGGCAGTATGACGTCACTGGACCTAGATATGATTGCAACAGACCACCATAGAATACCATGCTTTATTTGCAGTTTACTTTGTGTAATAAAATCGTAAAAAATTACAATAAATATTTTCCGACACTGTTTGCCATGGTCTTTCATTTTATGGAAACTTTACTTGAGGGTTTACGTTCACTTTAACAAAAGCTAACCCTCTAGTTATCCTGCTCGGTGTCAAATTGAATGTACTCTTGAAGCAGACATGTTGTTCAACCATTAGGGCAGATCTAACATCAACCAACTATCAGCTTTGCTTCAATGAATGCTTCAGCATAACTATGCATTTTATCGTTTGCTGCAGTTTATACAGAAGTCGGCTGCCTATGTTCATTTCTTCATTGATGTACAATACATGTGAAAATATGAGTTGTACATGTACATTAAGAGTCTAATAAATAAATACGGAAACACTGATGTGAACCATTAGTTCCTGGTTAAACTCTAGACAGACACTCATTAGTTATTATGTAATCACATGGCTGGTGTCTGAGGTATGTAATATTTTCCATGATATACTCCCCCCTCCCCCCCAAATCATTAATGTACTCAATGTAACTGTCATGTTCTCACAGCATGATGTCTGCCATTATTACAGAATGTGGCTCATACAATATGGACAGCACAGGGGGTGTGATACAGTTCAACGGGCCATCCTCATCACACCGACCAGTGTCTTATGATTGTGTCTGGGTCGTTAGGAGATGGCAGTATGACAGAGTTTTTCTCAAGCTGATCGACTCTACGATTTACAGATCATCAGGTGAGATGTATATGTATATGAGAGTATATTATAACAAACTACAAGTACTCTGGGTTCACTGATATTTAGGGAGCTTCTTGAAATTAGGGCATGAGTTCCTTGATGGATATGGCATATGCCGGTCATTAATTCAAATGGGATACACCATGCCCAGTTTAGTGTTATCATCTGGATGGGGAGGAGTTCCATTTGGGATGGCATATGCCATTCGCTCCATTCCATTACATCGTATGGCAGCCATAAGCCATCCTTTGTCTGCTGAATTCCAAAAAGTATGCAATGGAGTTCCTTGGAATTCCAACTCGCGCACCAGGCCACTCTGTTTGAAATGCCTTATGCCAGTTCCTAGCAGTTCCCAATTTCAAGAAGCTCCTAATTTACATGGTTTAATCACCAGTGTCTCTACTCAGTCTGATATAATATAGGATTGTCACAGGTTTTTTTCTAGCACTTAAAGCTTCATAACCTCAATTTTGAGATATTGTAAAATATGCAAATAAAATCGAAAAAACTCCTAATTTACCTTTTCCCCTCTTTTTTCTTATATGAAAACTGATGAACATCAATGTTCAAGTCTCCCTGAAGAAATCTGAAAACTACATGCGTGCAAGTAAATTAACAGAAATTAACAATGTCTACAAAAATCAGAAAACTCAGTATTTTAATTTTTTGTTATGGTAACCATGGTTATGAGGGATAGAAAGTCCCCTCACCAGAATGTCTGTCTGCTAATAGGTCTGAGATATGTCATGTGACCTTCAGTGATTGACCAATCAAATTGCGGTTCAACTCACTCGGCAGCTTTCAAAACGCAGTCCAGCTCTGGCTACTAGCATTTCATGTCTGTGATCATCTGAACGTCTTTTAAGCATGTGTAAATCTTGTCTGAAATTGGTTGGGATGGCCGATTTGACAATGCCAAATAAGAGATTAGCAGATTCAAGCGGAGCAACATTTTTTCAGCTTGTACTAACCAGACTGTGTGTGAAATCCCCATAATTGTCCTAGATTATGCAACATTTTTATACAAAAGACTGGTTCAACCTGGTTCCTGGATACACCGGAGAAAAACAGCCACTTAACATTTTGTTTCAGGAGCCATGGATATAAGACATTGCCTTTGACCATGGTTATTGACAGATTTTATTCTTACGATTCTTAATTCTCTTCTCATCTTATTGTCTTAGGTTGGAGCACCCCTAACAGGTTTGAGATATACTATGGCCTCAGTTCCACAGGACAGAAATACCACTCATTTCCTCCCGAGATTCTAGATAATGCAAAAACTGGCTTCAAGTCTGATGAGGGGTTCTACATTCGACTGAGGGGAAGTTTTTACCAGGATGATAAGTTCAAGATGGCTTATGCATCCTACAATTCTCCCCTATCTGGTGAGTACCAGCTTCATTACAGTAAGCCAAATTCTGCGCTCCCACTTCAAACTTGCCTTGATATTTAACTGACCACAATCAGAGTTAAAAAACCGTGGTGTAAAATTCATCAACAACAATTGAGATGAACCAATCAGAACCAACACAACGATTTTGTGACGGGTGATGACTTCAGCAAGTAGGTACATCATTCCTCATAATATGGTGGTTGTGTTGACCCAATATTTATGTCAACCAATCGATAATGCTCTTCTCTGACACATTTTAAAATTCAAACGGATTCATTGAGCATTGAAAGGGGTCAGATATATCAATGGAAGTTTGAAGTGGGAATGTAGAAATTGACTTGGTAAAATGAAGAAGGGTGAATATGGATATACCAAATGTGTGTTGGGACAATCCTTGATTGAAACAGAAGTCCATGTGTCACCCAGCAAATTACATTCGTAACTTCTATCACAGGCTTCTTAACCAATCACTTGAGGCTTTCATTTCCATTAAGTCCGCACTGTGTACACAGGGCAAGAGTTCAGCCATTAATGGAATAATCTCTGGTTACATCTTAATATCCCTAAGGCTGAATAAACCTGATTTCTGCCTTCACCGGTACCATCACAACATAATTTTTGTAGAGCTGTGTCAACTCTTTCTGATGCACTGCAGCTGGTCCATCTGTCCATTTGTTCAATTGAGTTAACCCTTGCTTCAAATTTTTTAATTTTTTTTTTACATTATTTTCCAGTGGGCATTGAAAATGGCCTATGAAAACACTACAAAATCATACAGTGGGGCTTGTGAACCTAGAAATTTATTTTGGTCTGTACGGTTCTAGTTTTAGGTTGTGCATATGTTACTTTGAGGTCTCTAATGATCCAATCACAGTGTGCCAGTTTGTTTGATCTGCTTCTAAGTTCCTGTCTTCATAAATAATTAAATTCTATTATTTGCCTTCAAGAAAATTTAATTTGCTCCTTATCAACATCAGTGATCTGCAAAATTCATAATTATTTTTAGAATCGTAATATTCTCTCTGTTCGAGTCCTAATCATGGCACAAATGACTAACTTTCCATCATGTTGTTCATGCAGGTAGTGGCGATTGTACAGATCTAATGTTTACCTGTTCCAATCAGCGGTGTATAGATCGTCAGCTCCAGTGTGACGGGGCCGACCACTGTGGAGATAACTCTGATGAGGACACAACCCTGTGCCCATGTAAGTACACATGTGTATATCTGCATACGCCGTAAAGTATTTTGAACCTTGATAAAAACCGACACTAAAATCTGGCCCCAAGCATGATCGGTATACACAGGCTTCATTGTGGTTAGATGCTGAACTATTTGAGAACACATTACAATGTTATGTTCAGCTATGATATCTACTCCATTTGATAACAGGCAATGTTGATTGTCAAAAGCCATGCACATAAAAGCTGTGCCCCACCTTTTAACCCCATTACAATCAAATTGCATATCTGACAGTAGGAGGTACACAATCTGATATGATAAATAGGAGGGATGTGACAGTAGGAGATACACAATCTGATGTGGTAAGTAGGAGGGATGTGACAGTAGGAGATACACGATCTGATGTGATAAGTAGGAAGGATGTGACAGTAGGAGGTACACAATCTGATATGATAAATAGGAGGGATGTGACAGTAGGAGGTACACAATCTGATGTGATAAGTGGGAGGGATGTCACAGTAGGAGGTACACAATCTGATATGATAAATAGGAGGGATGTGACAGTAGGAGGTACACAATCTGATGTGATAAGTAGGATGTAGGTGACGGTAGGAGGTACACGATCTGATGTGATAAGTAGGAGGGATGTGACAGTAGGAGGTACACAATCTGATGTAATAAGTAGGAGGGGTGTGACAGTAGGAGGTACACAATCTGATGTGATAAGTAGGAGGGATGTGACAGTAGGAGGTACACAATCTGATGTGATAAGTAGGAGGGATGTGACAGTAGGAGGTACACAATCTGATGTGATAAGTAGGAGGGATGTGACAGTAGGAGGTACACAATCTGATGTAATAAGTAGGAGGGATGTGACAGTAGGAGGTACACAATCTGATGTGATAAGTAGGAGGGATGTGACAGTAGGAGGTACACAATCTGATGTGATAAGTAGGAGGGATGTGACAGTAGGAGGTACACAATCTGATGTGATAAGTAGGAGGGATGTGACAGTAGGAGGTACACAATCTGATGTAATAAGTAGGAGGGATGTGACAGTAGGAGGTACACAATCTGATGTGATAAGTAGGAGGGATGTGACAGTAGGAGGTACACAATCTGATGTAATAAGTAGGAGGGATGTGACAGTAGGAGGTACACAATCTGATGTGATAAGTAGGAGGGATGTCACAGTAGGAGGTACACAATCTGATATGATAAATAGGAGGGATGGGACAGTAGGAGGTACACAATCTGATGTAATAAGTAGGAGGGATGTGACAGTAGGAGGTACACAATCTGATGTAATAAGTAGGAGGGATGTGACAGTAGGAGGTACACAATCTGATGTAATAAGTAGGAGGGATGTGACAGTAGGAGGGATGTGACAGTAGGAGGTACACAATCTGATGTGATAAGTAGGAGGGATGTGACAGTAGGAGGTACACAATCTGATGTGATAAGTAGGAGGGATGTGACAGTAGGAGGTACACAATCTGATGTGATAAGTAGGAGGGATGTGACAGTAGAGGTACACAATCTGATGTAATAAGTAGGAGGGATGTGAGTAGGAGGTACACAATCTGATGTGATAAGTAGGAGGGATGTGACAGTAGGAGGTACACAATCTGATGTGATAAGTAGGAGGGATGTGACAGTAGGAGGTACACAATCTGATGTGATAAGTAGGAGGGATGTGACAGTAGGAGGTACACAATCTGATGTGATTAGTAGGAGGGATGTGACAGTAGGAGGTACACAGTCTGATGCCATATGAGAATACCCAGTATTTACCATCAAGAATTGGATGAGGTAAATATGATATTTCTTTTGAGCAGCCTCTGGTTGGAACCCATCCAGCAGTACACCATTCTCACTGAGTATCAGCATTGTCATCCCCATTGTTGTGGCTGTCTTCTTGGTGGTCGTCATCTGTCTGTTTGTGGTCTTTCTGCGACGATGCCAACAGTTACAACGGCGCAACAACCCCCGAAACTCACAAGTACCCTCTGTCAGTGGTCGAATAGCAAGGGGAAGTAAGTCTGTTTTATTGTATAAGTAACTCTAAGGATTTGCCAAAGAGCATGAACAATTGCAAGCATCTGGCTTGTGCTTTATCAGTTGTAGTTAAAGATTATGATGGGAGCTAGTATTGCATAAAGTTTTTGTATGAGCTAAAATCGACATCTGTCAAACTCTCCTTTTCATACTCCAGAACATGTTCGTGCTTAAAGAATTATAATACTTCACATCTCTGTTATCGATTAGTTTTTCAAAGCAATTAAGACTCGGTGAGACAGAGCCGTATAAATTTACATGACCAACTTCTATAACTTTAAGTCGCACAGGCTATACTTTGATTGGCTTTCTTGAAGAAAACATACTTATCTGGTAAAAAAATTGACCTGTTTGTATCTAAGCAAATAATCAATGAAAGAATATCAGAATGTGTGTACTTCAATATACGGTAAAATTACATAATAATTCATGAAATGGAGATGAGAGGTGCCACTCCAAAAATATGCCACTTCATCAATTTGTCAATCACATCAATTCTAGAAAAGGGGTGTGTTTCAATTATTTGTGGTCGTGGTTTTGGTTGGATTGCACTGTCCCCTGTTTGTCTTGATTTTTCTCTGGGTTCACAAAAATTAGTATATGCAGTGTGTGGTGATTCTAACCTATTATTTCCTGTGCTTTCGGTGGCACGAACTGTGCAATGAAAATGGGAGTGTTCGAATCTGTTGTTCTATGAGTATCTTCAAAATACTGGGGTTTCATTTTATTCAAACAGAAAAAACTCACAGCAGAGGAAACTTGGTTGTTTTCAAATTAAATTTGGAAGGCGAATTAATAGAGAATGTATGTTGTGATCCCAAATTCAGTTTATCAATTTCATGTGTCACAAATAGGGTGATGGTGTTTTTGAAATATTCAGTATGCTGAGTAAAGTTACATCAGAGTATTAATATTTTTTTCTCTCTCTCCAAAGGACGGACTCGTCGAAGTCAGATTAGAGTAACTATACAGCAGGAATACGAGGATTCCCCACCCACATACGAGGAGGCCATTGGCACTCCACCAAATCTAGGTTACTTTAATATGGTGAGTGTGAATGGGCCAATGTTGTGCGGGATTTGTAGAATTGAGGAAATCTGGGGAGGAGTATACACTTTGTGATGCCCACCACTGAAGTATGTTGCGACACAAAATCCAGTGGAATGTATATCAGACCTGTTGAATCTCTTAAACATGTTAAATATGACTGACCTGCATGTATCACATTCTTCCTGTGTTTTGTGCCGCTGTTAAAGTGCAACTGAGATACTTGTGCAGGGATTCATAGAAGTCGCCTTTTAGGGCCGGTTATCGGTCCTAAAAAAATTTGAGAAACTCAATTTGTGGGGGGTGAAAACTGAATTTGTGACTAGTTGTGACCAATAATTTAGAGAAACTGAATTTCAACCGAGACAAAAAAAACTCAATTCGAGCTAATAAAAACTGAATATGAATTGCGTAACTCACTGTTCAATATTTATTTACACATGTTGGCGGAGAAAACCGCAGCTCGACACGGAGCTAAACAACCCGCCATTTTTATGGAAATTCACGTGACTGTAATATCTAGCTCGGGTGCCCTTCGAAATTACTTAGTTGCGAGGTTACGAAAGGTTCCCGAAAGACTTTCTCGTGAGACTTTTACAAGAAAAAAAAATCAATACAGAGAGTCCTTCCCAGTTGCCGGCATACAGCCGATGCTCCAGATGCTTTCATCATCAAGAAATTCTACGTTTTGAATGACAGGTGATGTATCAGTCTATACGAGGGACTTAATACTTAAAACTGAATGCTTGAAGTTTATTACTGACAACTCAAAACTTAACAACTGGAAGTGAATGGTCTGGATTGAGAATTGGTTTGAAAATGAAAGTTCACACGCATCAACAACAACAACACGTGTAGACAACACTGCAGCGCATTGTCATTTGACGATCTAAATATTTCATTTTTTATGAGTTGATTCATTTATTGAATAAATTGTTCTGCCTCGATAGTTTAGAATTTTTCTTGATTTTTTCAGATCTTTGAATAAAGTTGAAATTTCTTTTAACAGGTTAGGGCAAGGTTCTCATTGAGCTATTGTAGGCTGATCTAACTAAAATTCTCCCAGACAACTCTCACTGAACAAGAGCAGAGAGCAATTGGTTGGAAACGGCTGTTAGTAACCAGCTAATCAACATCTTTAGTTGTTATCCATAAATTCGTTTAGTTACAGAGAACAATAGATTAGGTGACCAGGACACATTATGAGGTGAACAAAATTGCTTATTCCTATGAAATCACAATCATGATTGAATTATACATGTATGTGGTATATAATGCAACTGGTCCTAAAAATATTATTAAACTCAATTTGCACCCACAAAAGCACGCTAAATACTCAATTTGCTGGGTGAAAAACTCAATTTGACCATTAACGGTCCTAAACAGAATGACTTCTATGAATCCCTGTTGTGTAAGTGTCACATTCAAGATAGCGATGTGAATAATAAAACATAATAAAGTTTTTCCCCAACATTTCAAGCGTAGTCTGTCTCTCTGTGGGAGAGAAATCTTCACTGCCTCTTTTGACGTCAGTGATGACGTTCGCGACATCATGGTTGAGTGTCCTGCACAGTCTGCATTGTGACACGGTCAATAGTTCCATAATAACGTCACAAGTTCCAATATGCTTGTGGTTGAAATTCTTAAAATTAAAGTCGTAAAACAAGAAACAGGGTTTAAATCCTAAAATTTGGAAGATTATCTTTGATATGACGTAAACTTGCAAAAGTACCACAGTTACACTTTAATAATTACATAGATGGTAACACACTGAGAGTTCAAAAGTTTGAACCTTGATATATTGTTCTTTGACTGGGTGATGTGTGTCCACCTTCAGCGAGTAGAGAGTCTACAGTCATGTAACAAAGAAACTAACGAAAAGAGTTCTCTTAGGGAAAGGAATGGAGGGAGCCCAATTTATTCCGCAAATACTGTTTCACACCCAATTTATTCAACAGCTGGCTGTTCGAGTAGCCCTGTCACAGCTCTCCCATGATTAACTGTCTTAATTGGCAGAAATTATTGGATTGATTGATGTGAGTTCTATAATGTTAGTTAGAAATATCCTTGCAGGATGAAAAATCGTGTTCTTCCCCATATTGTAAGCCTAGCAAGACTGTAACAAGTACTCCCGGACTGCTAGCTGATACAATTTTGATAAATCCTATTATCTGTTTTGTGTTTGGCAGGCATTCATGTGGTCACAGCCTGACATTGCCACGGGCCTGGTATCACCCCCACCATACGCGGAGGTCATTGGAGGGGAGGAAGAGGAGGGGTCAGCTGACCACCCTCCTTCGAACAGACCTGGTGAGGCCACAGACTCCATGCAGTCAAACCGAGGTAGAGATAGGCCTGAAGGTCAAGCGCATGGCTCTCAGACCGGTGAGAGGCGGACCTCCACACAGTTGAACCAGGCAGCTCCACCGGGTGCAGGATTACGTAGGAACAGTAACACACCATCTAGTGGTACAAACAGTCTTGACGCCAGGCGCTCGATTGGTCAACAGCCATTGGGGGTACCGATGGAAGTGTTATACGCGGATACATTGGAGCGTCGCAATAAGCTCAAGAAAACTGCCTCTCCACAGATCAGCGTGACCGATGAAGGCAACAAGGAGATTCAACTACCTACTTCGGATCCTTCACGCGAGAGTGAGAATTCTAGAGCGACCATTGCAGAAGAGAATACCCCCCCTCTTGCTGGTAGAATGCGCAGCTCCCCTAGTCGCTCCGCTCCAGATCTGTCGGCTCCCAGAGTTGTGCCTCGTCCTCAACAGGCTCACCGTCGCTATAAAGAGGGCAAGACAAAACCGCGGAAACATCGTCACACGAGTCCTTTACCAGGGCAACAGGATGGATTACCCAGCGGAGGTGGATTCTCTTCAGAGAGGCCCCATAGCATTGCAAGTTATAGTGCGATACTTCCACCTACCCCAGAGGCTACTTTGACACTGGGAATAAATCGGTCAACAGGGGAACATCCAAATCCGACAAGTAGGTCCACATACATGTCTATGCCTGAGGACCTGCATGTGGAGTCCCCAGAAAGACAAAGACTGAAGACATCACCGGAGAGATTGAGGTCCTCGGGTGAGAGATCTAGATACATTGCTTCCCCTGAACAGAGAACTGATACAGTTACATTTGCTAATCATCAAAGTGCTTCAAATAATGACCGACAAAATTCTTATCTGAGACAAAATGAAGAGAGTTCAGCTGAACAGTCTGTGCGTGGACACATGCTGGATTCTGTTTCTGGTAGTCATGGTGGTCAAGCTGGTCCCGGTAGACCAGTTGGTCGAGATGGCCCTGCTGGTAAGGCTGGTCCCGGTAGGCCGGGAGGTCTGACTAGCTCTGGTAATCCAGGTGGTCGGGCGGGTCCAGGTAGGTCAGGTGCTGCTTTCAGTAGTCCAGGTGGTCGGGCTGGTTCCGGTGGTCACGATGGTGGTGGTCAACTGGAGGATCTGGAGGAAGAAGAGGAATACAGACAGAGACTGAGTCAATCCTCCAGAAATCTTCATCTCTTCCTCAGCCATAATGTCAGTGATGAAGATGACATGTATGTTTGATGGCGACCCAAAAATCTTCCCGTAGGACAGTCCGTATACACATAGTCTTGCCAGGGGCATTCTCTTTGAACATGACCATCTCTTTCTCAGCTATAGCGTCAGTGATGAAGATGACATGTTTGATTATGACCCAAAATATCTTCCAGTAGGAATCTTGCCACGGGCATTCTCTTTGAACATTTTAAAGTTTGGCATCCAGAAGGTAGCTGTCCCTGCTGGCAAGGGGGATGAGTTTGGAGGACATACTTGCAAATATTTATCTTACAAACAGGGGTTGTGTCATTGAAGTATCAAACTAAAAGAGAAACATCAGAATACTACTATCATGACTATATATTTGACTTTATCATGGCTTATTATCAGTATAGTTTCTTGAATACAAACTCTAGAGGATGCAATCAGGTTCAGGATGTTTTGGACAATTGTGTGAATATGTTCGGTCACCTTGTTCATTCTGCAGAGCATTGTGGTGAGCTGTGCACAAGGATTTGTTGTGAAATTTTTACAAGTACAACACTTTAACAGAACAAGTTCGGCAGATAATGCAGCCAGAATTATCTGTATGGTTTATGGAAGAGCGACTCTGTACATATACTCAAGTGGTATTAATATTACGACTGAAGTTTTTATCATATTTACTTGGAGAAAATGATCATAAAAATAATAATACATATTGTGCTGCTGTTAATTATTCATCATCAAGTCTTTTAATGAGTTTGTAGTTTGGCTTTTACATGTCAAAATGGATGTACATTGCATATCATTGGTTAAATATTGTGATACTTCCCAGTGAAATTGTGGAGATCCTCTGGTGTAAGACTACGTGAATTCATACCTTTCTTTAGGAATATAGTGACCATCTTGTATCAACACCTAATGGGCCGTTTCGATGGGACTATGGTCATTTGACCCAAACTTGTCAAGTAGATTTCACCTGTATTTGCTTTACCATTTCAGAGAAGTGATATTCAATCACCAATTAAGAAAATCTAAAAGCTATCCAATTTTGTATGTAAATGAAGAAATTCACCTATATGCCATGAAAGCATGCTTCGAACGATGACATAACTGCTGCAGATCCATGAACATGAAGAAAATCTTTCGAGATTTGGAACTGGCTTGAACATGTTGAATGCAAGCCATCATCCTAAACATTGAAATGGTCAGTACTTTCTCTTTTTTCATGATAATAGAATAACGTGAAAGCAGAACACACTGTCTATCTCAAACTACACAGATATCATTTCACCACAAGAGTTGAATATGAGAAGTGAACCGCCGGTTATTCGGTCAGAATGTCAACAACACCATCCACATAATAGCATGAAGGGAATTTTTGTTGATTCATGAACAGGAAGGTTCTTTGTCAGACGTAGGTGATAAGTCATTGGTCTTTGTGTGTTATAGTAGGCATGCTCGCCTGATAAATCTCCTACCAAACAACACAAAGACCGAAAACATATACATATCAGTCCACACTTCTGAGCATTATTTGTAGATGTTGGATAACTCTGTTTTTCAGTGCTCAGTCCACACTTCTGAGCATTATTTGTAGATGTTGGATAACTCTGTTTTTCAGGTTGAACTCGAGTCATTCTGTCGAATATGCATGATCATGTTGATATTAAAACAATCAAGTTATATTAAACATGTTTAACTTTTAAGATATTTTCGATGAATTTCTCTAACCTCGCATATTAATTATCATATACTTAAACATGTTAACTGGGTCTTCATCCATGTTATCATCCATTTTTGATAAATTTTTACATTTTGGTACTTCTTGGCTACAACATTCCCTATCTAACTCTATCTAGCAATAATAAGAATATATCATAAAGGCATGCCTTGTCAGATTTTTAATAAACAAGGCTGTGGTGCCTTGTATGAAAGCCTGGAATATGCTGATAAGATTTTCATCACCCTCATTGAGAAGAAATAGACTGAACCATGATTGTTCAAGTTTTAAGGTCCTGAACATGGGACATATCTATTTTGTTAAATCATGTTAACAGGGGCACTAATGTACTCTGCTTATATTAATAGGGGCAGTAATATATGTGCTTATTTCCCATCATATTGTATTTAATAATTAGCTGGTCTAATATACATGTATGATTTAGAAGAAATTTTTCTCTAGTCTTGCTATCGATGCAAAGGACTTGTGACATTTAAATATGAAAAACGCTTTTGCATGTTTATACGATGTCAAAGCCAATTTTTTTTTTTTAAATCAGAACCTTTTTTTTTCATGTAATTTACATACTGAAAATTGTGATGGTGATTTGCATATAAATGGGCTTATGATTGATAAAAATGTGCTCCCTGACCCATTTTGTTATTTGTGAGACATGTTTATAGGGAGGATTTTCTCATGTAACAAAAGTATGACACATACATGTACCTCAACCCAAAACATTTTGGTTTGAGGTGTTTTGTTACAAGAGGAAATTCTAGTACCTATACATGTAAATGCCTCAAAAATAGGGAATTGGGTCACAGTTCAATCAGTCATACATGTAAATACCATAATGTGCAACTGACCAAACAAATTTTTTTTGAGGCTGATATTTCAGTATGTGAATTTCAATCGAAGTCTGATTTTGCATCTTTTGGATTGAAAAAAAAATTGGTGTTATTAATTACTGTCACACAGGAAGGTGAACGCCACATGTCGGAGTGATTTTTGTCATTTCAGTTCTTTCACCCTCATCTGATGCGATTTTCCACCTTCTCATTGGACATGTTTATAATTTCAGCTTCCCCTGAAAAAAAAAAATTTGTGTGATTTTTGTATATATGTAATAATTGTTCAATCAATTATCGTTAATGTATATAGATCAAATCATTTTGTGCTATTCGTATATATCGCCATATTATGTATATAGCTGTGTTATCATTGTTTTAATAATCAAGATGAATTTATATAGTTCTGGTCAGAAAACCTATTTATCACACATTCAAATTGTTGAATCAGTATTTACATGTAAACACCAATGTTAGCCTGTTTCGTGCGGCAAGTGAAAAAAGCAAGAATTTTTATCCCTCCTATTCTCTTGTATGTTGTGGTGCTCAAAATGTACGGAATATTACGAGATAACATTTCAAGATTTGCTACCCCTTTACACATATTTACATGCACGTAAGTCAACCTTGGATGTTCCATTTTAATAGTTGGAAACGGTCTGTCCGTCATGTATGATACGTCAATCCTTACAACATGGGACTACATGTGGGGAACCATTCAACCAAGTATTGAAAAGGACCAAGTGTATTGCACGCATACTGTACCCGATTGACTGTATACGTACATGATGGACCTACCTTGGAAAACCTGACATGCTTGTTGTGCCTATTATAAGCCTGCATTGCCACATTGCTTTTGGCCTCAATTGAACTTGTATTTTTCTTCTTGCATATTATGTACATGTAAGTCCCATATACCCCTCAACATGCTCAATGGCATTGACCATGTATCATCATTGTCAACCTTAACATTCTTCTTCGAAGCAGAGAGGAAATTATCCATCATTATATAGCGATTTTCAGTATTTATACGAAGATCAAAATTCTTGGACATCGCATATATGTTGTGAACTAATTCATGACCCAGATGCAAAGCTTAACATGGTCAGGGATGGGTGGACACTAGCTGGTATATATGACCTACATGCATGACATGGTGTGTCTAATTTAACAATGAATGTTCATCAGATTTTGTTTGGGGTTGGGATACATTCGGTATCGATAAGACCCCAGACATCAGTTGTCTTTCATCAGTTAAGCTGTTCTAAAGTGCTACATTATCCTGGTGATATTCATGTGTGTTTGAGACCATCATAATCTTCATTGATATGCCTCTGTTAAGTGAAATTGAGCGAGTTGCTGTTGTAAGGTCTACTGGTATATATATATTATTCGGTGTATGAATAGTCATTTGTGTGTGTATATATCCTATGCAAAAATGGTCTTTCAAATTTGTGAATGGTGTTTATATTACATGATTGTAAAATAATTTATACTAGCGGGAAATTTACATGATCGTAGGTGTTGTACATTCCATAAAATAAAACAAAACTGCTGTTGCTATCATGCCAAACTGCGAGTTGTGGTCAGATTTTTTTATCCCTCTGCCAAATTTGGCACTGGGGTATTGTCTTAATCATGTACATTGCCTGGATTCCCATGTCTCGCTGTTCCATCGTTGTCACCATATCTCAACGTTGACTAAGTCTAGGAGCACCAAAGTCGCACCACACATGCATGTCATTGTGGTCACAAAGCAGCCTACCAGATGTCAATAAGATGAACCCTTTTTGGGGTCGTCATCAAACTGTCAAGTTGCCACATATTGATTGTTACCACATAACAATACCAATTCAATAACTCCTAGCATGGGAATGCCAAGGATCTACATATGATCAAAGAGAGAAAAAAAGATATAGGATCCACAGTACGAATCGACAAGGATGATTATAGGTGGGGGCAACACTACATTTGTCGTACAACCGATGATTATACGTCGTCCGTTTATTTTCGTTTTCAGGCGCAGTTTGATTTAAAACAGATGTCTGCATCGTTAAATGGGAGATTTTCAGCCTGTGAATGAAAGGTATGGTTATTAGTTTCCAGTCATTTTTTGATCCCTAGATTTGATCTAGATGATAGATCATATGATCTGGAGGGCTGTTAAAGGGATTGGGATCTGAAGGCCTATCAGTGAGATCATAGATACCGCCTTGCTATCAAAGATACATGGTCTGATTATCCATCACCGATCGGGATATGAAGGCCAATCCAAGAGATAGTAGGATATGGAGGCAAAGAGAGATAGGATATGAATATCTATCGGAGACTTTGGATCAGAATTATGCTGTAAATGAGATCACAGAATATCGGTGCCTATCCAACTAATCACAGAATCTGAATGCCCGTCAAAGAAAAATAGTATCTGAAAGCCTATCAAAGATATAGTCTAGTCATTCAATCACTCGCTCAATCAATCTAAACTACAGGAGAGGTAACACTACCAGACAAGACATGCTCTACCCACAACACCAGCATGCCTAAGATCAGGAATCTCGTGTCTTCTGTGTTGTCATGCATCTCCAGGGTCCACTAACCCCATAAGGGTTAGTGTATAGGGGTGTACGTGTCTCGAGTGGACACCCGAGTGACTCTGCACTTTCTCTACTACTGGTGACGTCATACTCACGTCGACTTCACTAGAGTCGTATTCTACGCCACGATGGCTTCAATGCAAGACCATTCTCGCAATATTTGGATCAGATATGACCCCTAAATTGCCTAAACATGCCCCTGTGCACCTACTCCTCTACTACTCCTCAAATGCGGATCCGCATCATGACTTCACTTCCAATCCAAACCGCCCCAAGCGTAGACTACTGCACAAATCCAAGAGCTCGGAGCTCCAAGCTGTTAACTGGCTCATTCCACAGCTCCGAGCTCAGAGCTCCAATAGGGTGCATCAGGGTACCGGCGGCACTACCAGTTGAGCGAGCCCAAGACATGTTGCTGTTATAGTATCCTGGACTGCCTGAAGACGCTTATGACAAACGGACGCGAAGACGCCACTTCGGGAGGGACGTCACTTACGGTGATGGCGTTGCTTCCACCAAGGGTCAGGCGCTAGTGGTCAAAGCATGTGCATGTGATTGGATGGTTGACAATGTGTTATGGTGCTACGATAGGGCGTTAAGGCGTTAAGATGGGTGTTAAGGCGCAACGACGGCCGTTGACGGGCGTCACTGCATTCGATGAATTAGTGTCAATTCCATGGAATGTCTAGACCAGTCAGAGCTTCTGAAATATTTCACCAGGGCGTTAAAGCATTAAGCTCGGTATTGGCGTGTGTTACTTTGTTATGTCCATGAAAACAAGCGTATCCCAAAGATGTGCACAGCCGATGTTATGAATTGTACATGATTTGAGTGCGAACGCACGTTCACCATATGATGCGACACCAGAAGAATATACATGGGTATGATGACACCGAGACACAAGAAGCCAATGCAGATGCTGAGATCACACCAGCTGAGAGTCTACCGACTGATACCGTTGTTGAGACTACTGAAATTCTACCCACTGAGCTTGACCTCAGATTGTCAAGCTACATCTCAGGGAAGCCTGGGTGAGGAAGAATCCACCTTTTGTGATCGTATTGTGACAGCAGCTATTAATATCCACGCTGCGACGATCGAAGATGCCGGACAAGATAGCTTCCAACAGACTTACATCCATATGCTCCCCTTCATCAGAAACACAGCCATGGCAATCTATAAACAGTATAGTCTGATGCCGCTTGAAAGGAAAGGCGACCACACTCATAGGTCCATAATGAAGTCCAAGCACCACCTGGAACAGGATATGGGACTATCACCCACAGAGGCTATGCAAAATGCAATCAAAATGCGCAAACAGCTGTTACGGGACATGTTACCGTTACAGTATCTTGGCCTGCCCGACGACTATTAGCATAAATGGATCAGAGCGAACATGGTCGATGGTTGAGGCAACCCTAGGGCAGTTTGTCAAAGGGCAGCTTCTGATTGGATAAGAGCATCCGGAGATTGACACGGGTGGTATCTTAAAAACAAGAGCATAGGCGAATTGTAAACACACCAATAGCGGCTCCCCCAGCTTTGGTATGTTATGATAGAGGGGATAATAAAATGTGGAATACACAATAGGCATGTTGATGTTGATATATCATCGGACTATAGACAGTCAGAATAGGGACTGGACTACACTCATACAAATACGTATAGGTATGTACTAGGCACTATTCGCTCCTATGGGTTAGCGTACATGGGTGTAGGTAGCCATGCCTCAATAGCGCACCTGAGCGATGCCGTGCTCCATCTACTACTGATGACACCACAGTCACCGGGACATCGCCCGAGTAGTATTGTACACCACGAGAGCTTCAATAGGATACCACTCTCGCCACACTTGGACCACGGATAGTCCATCTCTACCCGACAATTCAATTGCCCTTCCCCACAATTCCCTGCCTGCGCATGTGCGCCATAGACCTATACTTTCACTACACACCAGATCACATCCTCTCTCAGGGTGCTTTGCGCTACGCTCCATTTACCTCTGTAGGGGTGTCGCCATTTTCGCAGGACTCCTGTAGAACCAAAAACTGTTCTATCTAACTGGTTTACTGATCACAAAATGTATATTTATCTTGAAATACACTAAACGTAATTCGTTTTAATACTATGACAACAGATGACCTCGGGTCAACTCCGGCACAGTCCGTGAGACCCTGATAGCGCTGAATGGAGAGGAGCGAAGCAGAACGTAACTATTACCTGACTGCGCATGCGCTGATTGACATCAAAAGTCCCGTGACCGAACGAGACCTCGCATAGGAAATGACCTTTGTCACGGATGACCTTTGTCACCAGCTGCTCACATTGAAGATAAAATGAAAATTTAGAGTAATTAACCCTATCTGGCCTGGGCGATTTGGGGTGTACCGCAGCCTGGGGGAGTGCGCCCCCTATATATTTTCGCTATCGCTAAGGCTAGAGGGCTGAAACTTACCACACTATATCTTTGGGTCAAGCTCCACAAGAAAATGTAAAAAAAAATCCAAGATGGCCACCATGATGACGTCACTGTGACGTCATTTTCAAAAAGAGCATTTTTGGACGATTTCGATTTTTTTATTTTTGTTTTTTTCTTCGCAAAAAACTGCATGATAAATTAGTAAATAATAATCTGATATGAAATAAAATAAGTTTTACCCACTTTTCCGTACAGAAAAGCAAAAAATTTGAAGAAATATGACGAGAACATCACTTTTTCTGGTACCCCACATGGCCGCCATTTTGAATTTACCCATGATCCTTTGCTCGTGAGGTTATGCAAATAGGCTCAAAATGACCCCAATATGATAACCTATAACATCAGGAAGTTTCAGCTCTCCATTTTTCGGCGTTCCGGAGATATCGCAGAAAGTTTGGTATAGGGGGGCATTTTGACCCCTTCTCCATCAGGCCTGGTAGGGTTAATGGGGGAAGAGAGGGAGAGGGAACAAATCAGGGGATGCTGTTTGGTGATGCTAAGACATATGGTTTCAGTAAAATGCGTAGAATCGCGTTGAATCAACATGCTGAATTTTTGCGAATTTTTTGGAAGAAATATGCCAAAAACATCACTTTTCTGGTACCTCCACATGGCCGCCATTTTGAATTTACCCATGATCCTCTGCTCGGGGGGTCATGCAAATAGGCTAAAAATGACCCCAATATGATAATATGAAAAGTCACGGAGTTTCAGCTCTCAATGTTCTGTCCTTCCGGAGATACGAGCAAAAAGCCAACAGGGAAGTGCGCCCCCCAGGCCAGGTAGGGTTAACTTTACGCTTACCGTAATAAACATGACAAATTTGGTCTTGGAGAGATTAACTTGCAGCTTCCAAATTTAAAATTTTGCAAGGTTGTCAATAGCAAGATCTCTTTCTGTAGTTGCAATAAGTGATGTGTAATCAGCATACAGGATTATAAACAGCTGTGAATATGCATCCAGCACTTTTTTAACTTTGCATCATCAAAAAATCCTAATATGTTTTGAACCATCACTGAGCATAAATTCCTGAATGTCGTAAAAATATATAGCAAAAAGGAAATGTGACTCATATTGCTGACTGCTGACCTGCACTGACTATATACAGTTTAATATTATTACACATATTAAAAATAATCCTTATTAATTCCCATTAATTCCATTCTCTATTAATTTGAGCCACAGTAGTCCGGGAGCCAAACCCCAGTTTGAGCCTTGACGTGGAAATGGAGTCCACCTAACGTTTTTTGATGGATTATATATCTCCTGTGTGTGCAGATTAAGAATCCGGATGATGCCAGCCTGGCACCCTCAATTGGGGAAATCAAAATATCCAAGATGGCCGCCAGCATATTCAGCATAACCGCTGTACGTCGCTTAGATTGATCGCTATATGGAATTGAGCTATATATTTTTGGTCTACGAGTGCTCAAGAAATGATGTATATATTTACTAGTACTTCATACCACTTATAATACTACCTCCAGCTTATCTCAACAGTAGCGGCGTGAAACTGACGTCATTCTGCGCATGCGCAGTAGAAAAGGGGTATTTTAATGGACGTTTTGGGGTCGAGACGGACCCCTATTGGGTGTACTGGGCTGTGGAAGGTGTCATCGTAAAGCTCTCGTGAAGGAGCGTCTGTGTCGTGCGTTTTCAACATTCTGTGCATGCGCAGACAGGGAATGCTGAGAAAATGGGCACTGGGAGGGACGTTTTGGGGTCGAGGTGGACCAATAGTGGTCCGATTGGGCCGTATGAGGTATCAGTTCGAAGCATTCGTGAGGGAGCATTCAACTGGATGGATTGTAAGGTGGAACTGACGTCATTCTGCGCATGCCCAGAAAAAAAATGTTATTTGAATAGACGTTTTGGGGTCGCGACGGGCCAATAGTGGACCGATTCGGCTATAAGAGGTGTCATCGTGAAGCTCTCCTGGGGGACCATCCGACTGGGTTACTGTGTCTTCCGGTTTCAACATTCTGCGCATGCGCAGTCTGGCCGTAGTATAGAAAGCAGACATTTTGGGGTTCGTGGGGGTCTGTTGAGTGATTGTGGCACCATTCGGAGTCCGAATAGGCCGTGTAGGGTGTGAGCTTGAAGCTCTCGTGGTGTTGACCACGACTCGAGGGATGTTCACGTCATCAGTAAGAGTGGTAGCGAAAGCGGCCATTCTGGCGGGTGTGAAGGTAGGTGTTTGGGGTGGAGAAGGGCCATCCGTGTTCCAAATGGCCAGTGACGCGTGCCCAACGCCGGGTGGTTGTGGTAGTGTCTGTACATATAGGGATTAACACGTGTCCCTCATCAGTCCGGGATGACGATTGGTATGGTTTTTGTTGGATGTCATGGCGGAGCGTCCATTGTGAGTGTGTGTGTGTGTGTGAGTGTGCGTGCGTGTGTGTGTACTGTGTGTGAACCTTGAGCTTAGTTACCCGTCTCTCTTTTTGAAGACATGGGAGGCTCTGAAAAGAGCCGTTCTTTTCTGTCGCTGTAAGAGAGAACTGTCATTGCCATAGCATCAAGGTCAATAGGGCAAAGACCATTGTGAGGTCAACGAGCCGTCGCTGGTTCCAGCGTGAGCACTCATGGTCCATAACCTGGGAATCAAGAACGGCTGTCATAGTCCAGTAGTGGAGGGTGATAGCACACCTCTCCATCGAGTCGACCCTGTCGAGGACCGCTTCTGTGAACATTTCCAGGATCTGGCGTCGCCCCTTGTTGTCGTCGCCATCTTCAAACATGGACCTAACCACTGTTCGGTAACCCGTGAGTGAATTAACCATGATCGCATGCTGTAAAATGTGAGTCGCATAGGAATGGGTCTCCTCCATGGCTCTGCAACAGTAGGAATGGGGGTGTGGGATCCAGAGGGACGTGCTTTATAGACCATCGCAGATCGGGAATTGTGGGGAAAGGGCTCTTGGGTGAACTTAACGCTCTACCATAACACATTGACGCCATGGTGTAGACAGATGAGAGAACAACAACAACAACAAGGATGACAGATCAATCATTTTATTATCCCCACCAGCACATCATACCCACGCTGGGGGAGCCGCGTAACGTATGTTTACAATTCTCGTAAGCTCTTGTCCAATCAGAAGCCGTCGTTTGAGAAATGTCAGTCTTCGGTCAGGGTGCTCTTGGCCTAAGCGTGGTCGAGTAGTCCAGAATACCGATGAGGCAGCATGTTCTGAAACAGTTGTTTGCGCATTCTGCTTATTTCCCAGGGCCTTGGTGGGTCGTAACCCTATATCCTTTTCCAAGTGATGCTTTATGCTAGAGCGTTAAGGTCACACAAGAGCTTGGTCTCCATGATGGACCTGTGCGTGGGGTCGCTTTTCATTTCAAGCGGCTAGGCTATACCGTTCATAAATGGCCATGGCTGTTTTTCCTGATGTTAGGGCGCATTTGGATGTACGCATGACTGGCTTGAGAGCTTGGAGCTTTCGGAGCTGTTGGAGCTCGGAGCTCTTGCGTTAAGACGGGGGTTGGGCGTGCCTCAATCTCGAAGCTCCGAGCTCGGAGCTCTTGGAGTCTGAGCTCGCAGCTCTTGGAGTCTGAGCTCGCAGCTCTTGGAACTCGGAGATCGAAAGTGACGTCATCGTACGCATGCGCACACACCTGTGGTGCACCCGCACCCTGGTGTACCCTGTGCTCTACGGACATTGGGAAATATGTAATATATATCAGCACTTTGAAAGCCATGGGTGATTGAGGTGACCAATAAATTTAACGCTTTATAATTCGAAGAGACGGACATACTTTAACCCTATCTGGCCTGGGCTTTTTGGGACCTGTCCTGACCTACTATACCCTTGGGTCAAGCTCTACCAGAAAATGTAGAAAAAATCCAAGATGGCCGCTTTGATGACGTCACAGTGACGTCATTTTCAAAAACGGCATTTTTTGGTCGATTTTTCGGTCGAATTTTCCGATTTTTTTATTTATGCAATTTCTCCGCAAAAACTGCAGGATAAAATAGTAAATATTAATGTGATATGAAATAAAATAGTTTTTGCCCACTTTTCATCGGGGAAAATACAGAAATTTTGAAGAAATATGACAAAAACATCACTTTTCTGGTACGCCACGTGGCCGCCATCTTGAATTTACCCATGATCCTCTACTCGGGGGGTATGCAAATAGTCTCAAAATGACCCCAATATGATAAACTATAAAGTCAAGGAGTTTCAGCTCTCCATTTTTTGTCGTTCCGGAGATAGCGCAGAAAGTTTGGTAGGGGGGGGACCATTTCGGCCCCCAGGCCAGGTAGGGTTAAAGGGTCAACGGCAGCCATCTTGAATAATTTTTCCTGTTATTCTTGTTTGTTTTTGCCAAATTGTTGTGTGACGTATGTACTGATTGATTTCATCCCAAATTTATAGTCAAATATATCACAATCAGTGATCGAGATCATCCATGCGACAATTCAGCACGACATAATAACCAGGAAATGCCTCATGGCGGCCATCTTGGATATTTCGATTTCCCCAAGGATGCCAAGGTGGCATCATCCGGTTTCGTGATCAGCGCATCGAAAAGATATAGAAACCATCAAAAAACATTAGGTGGACTATATTTCCAGGTTGTTCGACCTGCTCCCGGACTACAGTGCTTTGTGCCATACCGAATCAAATGCCTTCTCATAATCTATGAAATCACAAAAGCGCAAATAACTTTTTCTTCTGACTAAAACAGAGATCTATAATAGATTTCAATAAAAATATATGATCTGTTATTCTATGACGGCTTCTAAAATCTCCCTGAAATCCCAGGGCCGTAGCCAGGATTTACTGAGGGGTGGTACCCTCCAAAAGGGGGTTCGCTGTATGGGGAAAAGGGGCAAATAGGGCGTTTGCTTCAGTTTGAAAAGGGCATTTATATGAGAAAAATATATAATATTTCAGAAAGGGGGGTTTTCCCGAACCCAAAATAACCCCCCTGGCTACGGGCCTGAATCCAGGCAGTAATTGGACAGCGTTAGCATAAATATTTTACCAATAGTTCGAGATGCAGCGTCGACAATGGACGATAGAAGCTGCACGAAGGGGTTATTTGACTATCATGTGCGTACACTTCGCCATCCACCCTCAGTACATCCATCAGTCAGCCGACGAAAGTGCAGAGGGAAACAAGATCATGACGACGTTAGCTAAGATTCATAGCGTCTCCCTTCCCTCAACGCTATGACGACGACAAATACATTTCCCGGGTGGTAACTCGAACATCTCCATGGCGCACTTATTATTACCTTTGCGCCCTATTGGACCTTAATTAACTTGAGAAAATGGGCCGACATGAATAAAAATACCATAATCGATGTTGTGATCATCATCCCCTGTATACACGGGATCAATAATGACGGAAATGCCCATCTTCTTGACCCTCGATTTCAGGTGATTTTGAGGCTCCATAGGGATAATGTTAACGTCTGTAATTAATATATGACCAACGAAGGGCCAGCTAGTCTGCCATTTCTGTAATTTTATTCATGGCGGTACATTTTCTCAAGTTAATGAAGGTCCAATAGGGCGCAAAGGTAATAATAAGTGCGCCATGGAGATGTTCGAATTACCATCAGGGAAATGTATTTGTCGTCGGCGTAGCGTTGAGGGAAGGGAGACGCTATGAATCTTAGCTATGACGACGTTGGCTTTTTTTCACATATTCGCATACCCAAGTCGAACACTACACGTGTTGCCTTGGCTAAACATAACACATTTTTTGGTGATGTCATAGCTCTTTAAATATTCCGTGGTCCATATCAGAAGCATCTTCGCTTACCCAAGTCTAACACTACACGTGTTGCCTTGGCTGAACGTAACACATTATCTGATCAGAATACAGGTCTGGTGATGTCATAGCTCTATATAAATATTCCGTGGTCCATATTAGGAGAAGGGCAATGTATGACCTTTTTAAAATTAAAATTTGATTGGCTATTCGAAGGAAATTAACATCAATACACCCACCACTTGCCATATTTGGAGATCACACGGGCAGACATCAAAGAAAATCCTAGCTGCTCGGTGTTGGCAAGCTCCTATCTTGATTGGCTATATGACATCACGTGCATTTCCCGGTCTGAACAGTTTACTCTATTCGTTAAGTCAAGGTAAATGACGGAACGTTAGTGTAGTATTTAAATTGAAAATGTGAAGATGTATTAGAAGTAACTCTATAAAACGCTATATAGCTGAAATATTGCTGCACGCGACGTTGAACCGTAATTCTCTCTCTCTCTGAAAATCACACAGACATCAAAGAATATCCTCGCTGCACGATGTTGGCAAGCTCATATCTTGATTGGTTATAGGACATCACGTGCGTTTATGGTTTGAACAATTTACCCCATTCAGTAGGTGGAGGTAAATGACGGAACTTGAAAATGTGAAGATGGCTTTTTCAGGACGATTCGACAAAATTCCCCGTGTACTTGTTTATTTCTTCGAGAGAAAAGGTCATCGGGTCATCCTTCACCACGTGATCCTTGTGTGTCATTCATGGATAATGTGAAGCGTCGTAGGGCCTCATTCAAGGACTGACGTCGACACAATTTCAGTGGTGTGGTCGTTCTACGAACACAAAACGCGTCATCGCTGCATGATCGCTTCCGAAGATTCACCCGACGAACAAATGCGTCCTCGATTTATTTTGTGCGTTCAGCCCCCCCCGGTGACACTGGTCAGTTCACTTCTATTCTATGTTATTGATAATCTACAAAACGACCTGTTATTATTTTGACCAGCGACTCTTTCGTAACAGTTTTGGCTCAGCCAGCTGAAAGCACTGTGTAGGCCCTTCACATATCGCGCAACAGCTGCATGTCGCAAATATACTAAAAGGCTTTGTTCGGAAAATAGACGGAAGCTCCCTACAAATTTATGAGTACTGAAAGTCACCTCTAGTCATCGCCATTAATCGAGGAAACGATATGTTTATGTTTCTGTATAAAGTACATTTGGCGACAGCATTCATGGGTATGTATACGTTACTTTGTCAAAATACTTTTACTTTTACTCGTGCACTTATATCATTCAGATCGTTTACATATCTCGCATTGTAGGTTTTGCCAGATCTCGTGTTAAATGTGACGATTTTTATCAACGTCACAAAACGTTATTCCAGAAACTTATAAAATAGGGCTATATCACCAAGCGCCTCCACTCGAAGTTTCTCAAATTTGGCGATGCATATCGCATGCTGATAGCAAAATACAAATACGAGCGTAGCGTGCAAGATCTACGGCGTTATGTTTCGTAATTTGTGAAATAATTCCTTGTTTACTGTGGTAAAACACCTAGAATAGATCGGGCTGCGATAGGATGAGTCTAAGTTTGGTCACGAAAGCCGTAGGCCTGAGTGATCAACCCGGGCTTCCGTCTTTATATGTAATAAGGTTATTCGGTAAAACACATGGGGTGTGGTAGAATTCCGCTTAACCCGGGGCTAGGGGTCGTATGGACCCATTTACTTCAAGGTCTGCAAGGCGTTCATGAACAACCACAGTCAAAGCGTGCTAGGTATTTGGATTATGGACGCGGAGATCCTTTGATGGACGAGGGCTGAATAAGTTTACGATTGACGAACCAGACGTTTGTAACAGTTTTTTTAATACCAAATATACGTACTCTGTTCAGCGGGACATTCTAGTTAATGCATTGTGAATGTAAATGATTAAGGGTCAACCGGAGGATCCATTTTTCAACACCAAGTGAAAAATATCAAATTTCCCGGTCTCTCTCAAGGAAACACTACGGTGCTGTAAAACACAATTTTTACTCGCAACCATTTTTCTTCGTATGTAAAACACAAATAAAATGTCAAAGTTGGCTTCTTGCCGTGCGACATGTGTGGTTTGAAGCATGGCAAGCATCACCTTCGCAGTCAATTTTGTTTTATTACTGTATTCCTGTGAGAGACATGGAATTTTAAATGTTTCAGTTGTTGTTGAAAACGTAACTCGGGAAGGCGGGCTACCAAACTTTCTCCCGTATCTCCGGAACGACGGCAAAACGACAGCTGGCACTGTGTTTTTGTAGTTTATAATATTGGAGTCATTTAGAACCTATTTGCATACCCCCCGAGCAGACGATCATGAGTAAATAAAAACGTCCATTCCTTCTTTTCCTCGAGGAAAAGTGAGAAAAATCCATTTTATTTCACGTCAGATTATTATTTACAAATTTATCATGCAGTTTTTGTGAAGAAAAAGACGTAACTAGAAAAAGTTGAAAAAGCTGACCGCGAAATCGACCAAAAATGTTTTTTTTTTAAATGGCGTCACTGAGACCTCATCCTAGCGGCCATCTTGTTTTTTATACATTTTATGAGCTTGACCCAAGGGTATAGTGTGATAAGTTTCAGTCCAATAGCCCAAGGGATAAGACAAATATTTAGGAGGGACGAACTGCTCCCCCCCAAAAACCTAAGGACTGGACCGTACCAAAAAAAAAGCTCAGGCCAGGAAGGGTTAAGGGGGTATATCGCTACCTTTGTTACCTTTGTTACCTTTGTTTAGATAAAAAAAATGTGATGTATCCCACAAAACACAAAGCTGTCAATGACAGCTAAACAGCTAACAATAAATCTGAAATATATGCTTCATGTTCGAGTTTATATCTGGACTTTGGATTTTATATATCTCTAAACATGCTGTTTGCCACCAATCTCTATTGCCGGAAATCGACACGGTGAAGGGTCACTTTTCGGTGCTAAATTTAACCAGGTCTACGCGGTTTAAGCATAGGAATTGAATGTTAATAATTATATTTTTTGTCGAGACTATATATCAACTGTACATGTTACTCTGAGTCCTAAAATTCATTTTATTTCTTATTTATTTTATTGAAAATTATTTTATGTGAAAAAAACAACAACGTTGAAATATTTTATTTTTTGGATAGATGTATGTTATTGTTGCTAATACACTTTTTATACACGACTGTTATTTAATGAGATTACTGGCAAATACTGGTAAATCGAACCGTCTTAATAGCTGAGACCACCACCTCGGGAACATATACCTCCGGTTCTATATACTTTAACAATTAATCCTATGCGGCCTGGCACCCGCCAATCCCCCCTCCCACACCTACAAACATTTTTCTCACCCCCTGAGCTAGGGAGCTGAAACTTACCTCACTACATCCCTTGAATGACGTCACAGTGACGTCAATCAAAAGAGGAATTTTGGTCGATTTTTCGAGCAAATTTTTAAAATTGTCTATGTATATGTTTTCTTTGCAAACTGTATGATACTTTAGTAAATAATAATCTGATTTGAAATAAAAAAATGCCCACTTTTCGTCACAGAAAAGCAGAAATTTTGAAGAAAAATGACGAAACATAACCTTTCAGGTACCCCACATGGCCGTATGTTTTAATTTACCCATGGTCCTCTGCTCGGCGATGTTATGCAAATTGGCTGATAATGACCCCAATATGATAAACTATAAAGATACAAAGATAGGGTATAAGGTTTGGTGTTACGTTAGTAATGCCAAGAATTCAGTTCTTTTATTCTGCACAAATAGCTGTGTTTCGTATACTGACAAAATACCGGCAAAGCATGCCGTACAGGAGCCGTTTTCACAGCGACCCTCATGTCCTCCATATTACGGTCGACGCTATGTTGTCCAAGTGCGCATGCGTAGTGACCCAAAAATACACAACATGGCGTCTACCGTAATGTGAATGAGATGGAAATCGCTGTGAAAACGGCCCCTGTACAGCTAATGATCTCCTCTGGAAAAGTTAACAAAAGCGACAAGCGTGGCGGAGAAGGAGTTAGCTTCCAGAAAATAACCGGTAATAAGGAATATCAAGATGAATATTTATACCGTATGGGTTGTACTACACGAAGACCAAAGAACACGATCTAGCTGTGACTATCAACCGCGGGCATTATTGATAGGAACAGTTTTGTTCCTATGTAATTGAGACCCGGTAAATGAAACAACTGTACTGGAGGTTTATATGGAGAGAATTACAATGTTACTTCAAGCGTGATATAATATATAAGTTTTCCGTGCTCTGTTTTCATGTATCCGTGTGAATGACTGACCACAATTTTGTCAAGTTTCTCAGATCGTGTGTACGACGAAAATCTGCTGCTTTCTGAAAATATAAAATGTGATAATTGGGGCTGGTTCCGTGTTGTTGTTGTAATCCGCAGATTTGTTATTCCGAAAGATCTCCCGAGGTTTTAGTCCACCCAACAGTATCGATACAATTCTATCACCCCATAATTTTTACACAGTTCATTTGCTGCAGAGAAGAGGTCGACTTTGCACTGCGCTTGCGCAGCTCCGTTTTTATTTTTCTATGACGTGTACACACGAGCGATTATTTCTGGTGTGATAGCTGTTTTTACCGTATTTCGCAATACACAAGGACCAGTTTACGTCGAACATTGTAATATTGTCAAGGAAAACTTGTTCGTGTGTATCAGGCTTTAATTCTACCTTGCCTTGGTGGGGGGGGGGGGGCGTATGGCCCCCCTACCAAGCTTTCTCCTCTATCTCCAGAACGACAAAGAAATAAAAGCTGACCCACCGCGACTTTTTAGCTTATCATACTGGGGTCATTTTGCATAATCCCCAAGTAGTGAATCATGGGTAAATTCAAGGTGGCGGTTTTCGTCATTTTTCTTCAAAATTCCTGCTTTTCCTCGAGGAAAATTGGGCAAAATCTATTTTATTTTACATCAGACCATTATTTACTAATTTATCCTGCAGTTTTGAAAAGAAAACAGATAAATAAAAAAATTCAAAAATCTGATCGAAAAATTGACCAAAACTGTCACTGTGACGTCATCAAAGCGGCCATCTTAGATTGTTTACATTTTCTGGTAGAGCCTGACCCAAGGGTAGAGTGTGCTAAGTTTCGACTCCCTAGCTCAGGGGATAAGAAAAATATTTAGGGGGGTGAAATGCACCCCCAACCTGGACACGTCCCAAATTATATAAGAAAGACCTGTTCTTTTTGAAAGTTTTCCAAGTTAACTTTTGTGGGTTTTTTGACCATGATCATGGCGAGCCAGGTTATTTGTCGTCATGGCACACCATATTATCCGTTATACGTGCAAGAAAGGATCAGAATGCTATTAGTTTCTGGTGCCTTGTCCGACATATTCTGCTCAGTGCATGGCAGTTAATCTGACCGCGTAAATATCAACTCTAACCACTAGTTCAAAGCGTTTGGCCTAAGGGGTATTGTCATCTTTTGTGTCGTCCATCTGTCCGTACGTTGACCAGCATCGTTGTTTACACGATATCCCTTGGAGAATAATAGCCAGGCTGTCCTCATTTACACAAAATTTGCAAGTGGCCACAGACAGGAATTTAATCTAAGATGGCCGACATTGACCTGTTTTCTTACGTCAATGAAACTAAATTCATTGAACATGGATTTAATGCTATAGAACGGTTAAAGCTATGGCCTTTCTAAATTTATACCATACCATTTTGTCCGTTGCCATATTGTTTAATTGTTATTTTGTCGGTTGCTCTCACACCCATTCGCACACATAAAGGGCACCACCATTCTTCCACCAATCGCTCTATCCACCATGCGAAAGTAATCGAGGTGGGGTGAGAGTTGTTTTCCAATAGGGCGAGGACTCCGGGTAAACATGTATCATGATGTTGTACGTCTGCCTTCTGAATGAGGTGCCGGAGGAGTTCATAGATTTCTTTTTGTTAGCAGTGATTCTCCAGAATTTAAAATAAAATAAACCACATCGGCTACATAGGTGCAAGACATAACATTTATTCTCGTTTGAAATATTCTCTCTAATTCTGAAGTTTGGTAGTGCTATAGCTTCGTGTAAAATAAATCTGATGCGAAGAGTCTATTCTAGTCAAATATCAGACAGTTGTCCGATCATGTTTCTTCTAGTTCATTTAATTTGTTATTCGACTTGATTTACTGGTGGTGCAGCCATCAATTAATTTCCTTTTTAATGCAAATTATACATTTTTATCATGCAGTGCTACTAATGCCGACGTCGACGTTGGCGTCGACGTCACAGGACGTTGAAGAGCTCCACAATATGTTGCTGAAAAATTACAAGCACCATATTCGACCAAGGTATAACCAATCAGAAACCGTCGACGTCGATGTTACGTTACACATCGCTTTCATTCATGGGCTGGTGAGTGTAACATTTGTTGGTAGGTTTTGGTAGTGTTAGTCCGTGTTTGTAATTTAATAATTCAACTCTAAACCTGTGTTTGAATTTTCCAAGAAACTAAAATGATTGCATGACCTTTACCAGTGTGATGTGCGTTACACTCTCAAAACGCGAATGTTAGAGGGTTGGAGGAGGGGAAGCATTTAGAAAGTGTTGTATTCACCACTTTTAAGTGTTAAATGCAACATTTTAAGCTGTTACATCCAACACTTAAAAGTGATGAAACAACACTTTCTAAATGCTTTCCCTCTTCCAACCCTCTAGATGTTAAATCTAACAATGGCGTTTGAAGAGTGTATACCAGCTCGTCATTTATCTCCCATGTATAAAACAAGCTGTAATCGTTCCTGTCTCAGTCTCAGCCAGTATGTCGACACCTCTTCCCACTTCCCTTATATGTGTTGTAATTCTGACTTATTTTCACTTCCAGTCACACATCCTGACTACCCTCCAATAACCAAACCTCAATACTCTCCGACTCGTGTAGGTCAGTCCCGGACATTTCTGGGATCTATTACCGCCTAATGACAGGGACCGCATATCCATTACATGATTCCCTCCAATAATAAAGAACCTGGTGTTCCAATCAACCCTAGTAAATAAAATGCTAGCCTCCTATAAAATCCTAACCACAACAGCGAATAGACTCCACACGAGGAAGAGGCGTCATGATGCCCCTCTTTGTGCTCTACACTACTAAAACGCTACCTATCAACATATATACATGATACTCGAGCACCTACTATTTGATAGACGCAGACTTCACCGAATTATGCTATCAGTGAAACGTATTTACAAGATAATGTCATGTATCTTATCTACATAACACAGTCATCCAGACGCTTTGGGCACAGATTGAAGCGAGACGATTGTAGTGATCCACTATCTTCTGCCTTTCCTAGACCTGCCTTTCTTTATCGAAAGGTTGGGTCTTTTGGGCCATAACCATAATAACCCTCCCTACTACAGCGAGCACCCCCTCCCCCCCCTTTCCAGATGAGTCCGTGCCAACCTGAATGCATGTTCCAACTCCGAAAACACTTTCTCTGCATACTGACTGACAGACTGATGTTCGCCTTGGACACTTCCAAATTTGCATCTACCGACAATTTGCCGGTAACCACACATAATAAAAGGCGGGGTGTAGTTTGTTGATGACGGGATTCTGGAACGATAGGTCAGCCAATGTTTCGGCAACAAAATCCCAATTCCTCTGCTAGCGTGCAAAATTCACCCCAGCATACGGTTTAATCGCTTTACCAGCTCACTGAACTCTGGGTGGTACGGGGTAGTGTGAGTCTTATCGATCACCAAGAGTTTGCACAACTCTGAAACAAGTCTGTCGGTAAGGCTTATCAAACTGGCGGTAACTCAAAATGTGTTGCGATGTCAAGGCATCTCGAAGGCTGTTCATACATAACAGACCACTTAAAATCGACGTCCTTTAGAGTCAGCCTTGGCAAATGTTCTACAATCTTGGCAAAGTCCTAATGAATTTCCTTTAATAAGACCGCAGTCCCAGGAAACTTCTAACTCCTGCAACCGACGGTGAGTGAGTATAGGATACAACCTTCTCCATATAGGCCGGATCAGGAAAAATGCCTTTTGCGTATGCCCCTGCCACAATACATCTATTCGGAAAAAGTGTGGCACAGACAGTCCAGCACTTCCTTTAGTGACGCTAAATGTTCCTCAGCCGTAGTGCTGAAAACAATGTCATCGTCAAGATAGACCAAGCATACCGTCAGGTTATCCCCGTAAAACACAAGTTACATCAACCTCTGGTACGTAGCTGTGGCATTTGTGAACAACGGTCCGGGTAAGTTAAGCTGTCACAAGTTGACGTGAGACGCCACTGATTTTGGTGCGATTGTGCCATATTCTATCCCACTTAATTCAACAATGTCACTAATAGATAAGATTTGTGGTGACGACTAATCCACAACTCTACATTAAGCTATAAGAAAATACTTACTTCCAATGTTTCCAAAGTCCTATTCCAACATTGCCAATCGCGCACTGCTCATTGTTTAATTTCTGCGCAATAATCAAACCTTGTTTAATATTTTTTCCGTGCCAAAACCATAGAACCTAAGGATTTTTTATTTGGATTCTCGTAAACACCGAATTATAATTTCATTGTTGCATTGTTATATGACCCTGGGAAATCTATTCACGGCATACGCAGCCCTTACGATCTTTCTGCCCGTTGCAAGATGTTTATCATCTTTTATTTCTTTGAAATAACTTCCTCGAATAGGATTTCCGTTTGTCTTATTTCTACATTTCTTCCCTTCCTCATATATGTCTGTCTGACTCATATTTCTTGGAGTTATTTCATTCGCTGTTCATATCGCGTGATTACAAAACCAGTAAATTCACATGAATACTGGTGCCCCTTTCCTGTCCGTAAGAGAGAATCAATTCAATCGCAAAACAGGACTCGCATCACTGTCGCCTTTTTGTGATTCTTTATATACATGGTCATATATATAAAATGGTCAAATGTTTCCATTTAACGTGTCAAAACAAGCAAGATTTTCTTGAGACGAATACAACTTCAGCAGAAACTGTACTATAAGCTTTAGATTTGAGATCCATTGTTTAATTTGGTTTAATACAGGACAGAGGTGACTCCGAAAACATTAGCGAGAAGCATATTGCAGATTAATATTTCGAATATACTTTTTCCATGTGAATATATTTATTCATGCCAATGTCAGAAATGGCTATTCAAAAATATAAAAAATATAAATGTTGATATATTTCCAAAATCAAAAGTGTTAAAATTGATCCTTTTGATTTTTGTGTAAATAATCCCCGAGCAGCTGGTTTTGCGTTTTAAAAGCATATTCCAGGAACTCTGTGGGTGGTAACCCAATATCCTCTTCCCTGTGACGTTTCCAATCCATGATAGATCTGTGCCTGTGATATCTTCATTCCAAGTGAAAGCTGTCAATACTGTTCGCCGCGCGTCGTGGCTGTTTTTTGTACTTATACACCTGCTGTGAGGGCCTGTCCTCATCCTCCGACAGTTGCGGCGTGGATATAAATAGCTGAAAATGCATCCACAATTCTCTTTTCTCTTCATCGGGCATGTTTTAGCTTTCAAAGGTCGAGCTAGCACTGATTGTTTCAAAGGACGAGCGTTCTATCGGAATATGCGTATTCCTACCCATGCATAGTTTTCGGGTATCTTATTATATCGTTGCGTCTCGTGAACGTTAAAGCTGAACGTCAAGGCAGTAACTGCGTTCAATTTCGGACATGGTCTTGCCGTAATGGGCGTTGATCGGCGTTGACAGGCGTTAATTCAGGTGACAACGCAATATAGCTACTCATCACTTTTGAGCTCTTCGGGGTTCATGTCCTGAACAGTTTTATCTGTCGTAGGCTCCATGCACATTACATCATTTTTGTCATTCCATAATATTATGTTCACAAAATTTTGGAGTAAATCCACTAGTCAGTCTTTTGTGGTTTATAGGGCTCTCGGATCCCTAGCGATAAGATTTTCTACACCTTTTCAGTTTTTGCTCAATTAAATTGCAATAAATAAATTCTCCAAAACGAGTTTTATATTTTCTGGAAGCTATTCGAGCAGTTTGTGAAAATGTATCTTTCAAATATCTTTGCTGATAAATAAGTATTCATCAAATATATTTCAATTTCAGATTCCAATACTATACATTTCAAACAAAATTGGCGTGCCACATTTTCGTCCTGGAAATGACTATGCTAGTTCAAAATAATTAGAAAAAGACGAAAACTGCGACCCTTCACACGAAAGGATGGATAACTTTGAAACGTTGCAAACCTAAACAACATAAGATACTCTTATTCAGTTCTACATATGTACAGCATTTTGTACAAATTTCATGACTATTCGTTCAATCGCATAGGAGATATTAGAAGACCAATATGAAAAACACGGTAAAAACTTTGACGGAGAAAACGAGCATAAAGTACCGACGGGTGTTTTCCTTAAATTTATGACCGCTAGTTTCTCCAATCAAGTTAAATGACTTATAACTCAATGTAAGTCTTACTTCGTTTTCCACATTATTTGCTAAAAAGTTTGAAGAAAGTTATAGATAAACATGCGTGGCTCACCTGCAGTGCTTCTAAACTAAAGTGTTTACCTCCATTTAATAGAAGGAAATAATTTTTGTCACTTTTTTTTCACCAACATTCTCATCACTGTATAAAGTTTATGATAAATTATGTTTTGCGAAAAACCCCAAAACATTTTCGAATTTGGAAAGCCGGTTATGGATCCTGCAAACTTAATACCTGCCCGGGGCTATTCTCTTTCCGACACACCAATCACAGACCATCCATATTCCGAATGGGTTCTTTTCACATTAATCCTTGGACAATGCTATCTTCCCCGGTGTCGGCGACAGTTGCACGACACGTGGGCCACCGCGTAAGCCTTCGGTTCATTCTCATGATCTCTCCCCTGTGTTGATAACATGGAACCGGTTTTTAAATATTAATAACTGGTGTAAAAATGATAATACGGATCAAATATTCTCACTATTCCAACAAAGTACCAATAAGCTTACATTTATGATATTTTGGTAACTTCAGGTCGAAAATATACCAGTTATCATCGAATAAAAATATATTCTGGGTTAAAGACATAGCGAAGCGATCGGATTGACGATAACAGATTGACTATGTTTAGCATCTTACTGTCTTTAAAACCTAGTCTGGTGACACAAAATTTTTATTAGTTTTTCCGACTTTGGCAATGTTCCAGGGAACGTTTGGGGCATTTTGAAGAAAAGGAAATTCTAAATTCTTAGCTTCCCCTAAAACAAAACAACAAGCATTTTTCATTAAAATTCATGTGTAATTCATTTCTGAAAGTTCCAGATTGTTCACAAATAAGCCTGATGCATGAGCTAATAATTGCATCCTCGAAATATAATAAGAATGACGTTTTATTTCTGAATTTTCCGGAGCCTTCTTAAATACAGATTTGCTTGCATGACGGACAAAAAATCAGAAGATTCTAACATTGGTTCCCCCTTTTGACTCCATTTTTCAGCGAAATAACGAACAATTAGCTGGCTCACATAAGTCACTATTTATATACAATTAAGTTTTGTAGCTAGTATGTAAAGACTTCCTGAAATTAACCCTTTACCTTGTATTGTAGGATGAGAAGCATCAGAGTCTCACGTTCTCGGGTTGGATAGATTTGGTAAAGTAACACCCATTGTTTCCAGTTCTGTTCTGCTCTTTTACATTCTAAAATATATTGTGTGCAAAAGTACGGAACACAAAAGTATTTGGCGATTAAGTTCATGTTGTCGAAGTTTAATCGATAGACAAATTTATGCATATTAAATAAACACTATTATATAACATTTGAAATGGCCTACACTCTTTATCTACTTTTCCAAGAAATTGTTTACATTAATGAATAGAAAATGTAAACAAACGTTCAAACCCCCACCGTGCATGATAATTTTGCCAAATTTGTGTGTACCGTATTTTTTCTAACCCTATCTGGCCTGGGCTTTTTGAGACGTATCCTGGTCTGGGGGGGGGGGGGGGCTGAAATGGCACCCTCCCTTCATTATTTTTCTTACCCCTTGAGCTAGGGGGCTGAAACTTACAACACCAAACCCTTGGGTCCAGCTCTACCAGAAAATATAAACAAAATCCAAGATGGCCGCTCTGTGACGTCATTTTCAAAAACGGCATTTTCTGGTCGATTTTTTCGGTCAGATTTTCCGAATTTTTTATTTATGCAAATATTCCGCAAAAACTGCATGATAAATTAGTAAATATTAATGTGATGTGAAATAAAATAGGTTTGGTCCACTTTTCATCGCGGAAAAGCAGAAATTTTGAAGAAATATGACCAAAAAAAATCACATTTCTGGTACCCCACGTGGTCGCCATCTTGAATTTACCCATGATCTTTTGCTCGGGAGGGGGGGGGGGGGGGCATGCAAATAGGCTCAAAATGACCGCAATAAGATAAACTATAATTTACAACACATATAAGGGAAGTGGGAAGAGGTGCCGACATACCTGCGTCACATGACTTCACAGAATAGTGTTCTGGTTAACCTATTCTAAAGCACATACCAAGAATCTAACGATTCGTGATATGTGTTGTATCTCAGGTACGCTATTATTGTACCTGTTCATGTGGCAACTTGGATGATATGACCACACGGCACCTAGCACCGGCATAAGCGGTATTAGATACAAATCTAGAGAGCTATGATGGAAATGCTCCGACCACTCGTATACTGGTAATTGGTGAGCTGTTTCGCTGTGACAACTCGTACATTGGAGATTGGTGAGCTGTATCGTCGTCAGATGTAAATGACGGCATTTAACACAAAAGACTAGTCTGTAAGGCCCGATGTCGACCCAGCATCAACTTCCCACAAGTGCCAACATATATCAAAGACCAAAAGGTCTGTACAGGGGGCGGGCCTCGGGGACGAAACGTCCACCAGCAGAATCTCGCCATATACAGGAAAAAATTACAACACATATAAGGGAAGTGGGAGGAGGTGCCGACATACTGACTGCGTCACATGACTTCACAGAATAGTCTTCTGCATGGTTAACCTATTCTAGGTCACGGAGTTTCAGGTCTCCATTTTTGCCCTTCCGGAGATAGCACAGAAAGTTTGGTTGGGGGGTCATTTCGCCCCACCCCACTCCCTCCCCAGGCCAGGTAGGGTTAAACAATAGTTTTGAAAGTGTGTAGCAAATTGCTGAAAAAAATCCTTAACATGGTATGGAATATTCCAGACTATAACACCATCGAAATTCATTCCATAGGATGGTATGGAATACTCCTCAGTATCGTATGAATATTTCTCAGCATGGTGTGGAGTGGAGGGTCCAGGACAGGAGCCCTTATACACACGAGTCCAATGGGCTTATTTTAAAAGTGGACACGAGCCCACAACTATATATTTTGATTGGGGAATATCCAACAAAGACATGAAAAGGAAAATTCTAACAAAATGAATAAATTTAGAAACAAAAAATTTCTTTAATGGTTCTTTTATTTTCATATTTTGCAAAGTCTGAAAAGTCTATTTTCATATGTTGCTTACAAATTAAGAAACAAATCATTTGTTTTATTTTGTCATCACTGACATTAAAACATAAAATATAATAATAAACAATTTGCAAATACGGTATTTGCATGTATTTGTTGGATATTCCCCAATCAAAATATTTTGTTTTTGGCTCGTGTTCACTTTTGGAATAAGTCCATTGTGCTCGTGTCCATAAGGGCTCCTGTCCTATTGGGCTCCTGTCCGCACCCCGGTATGGAATATTCCTTGCTATGTTGTGAAATATTCGGTTGGTACTATATTAATATTCCATAACTTTTTTTTTCAGTATGTGTTTTTACATTGGTCATTGGTAAAATGTCTGTCACACTGGTCCTGAGGCTGACAGTTGATTAACTTATCATAACAGCCCCTCCTCGGCTCCGCCGTGCCTGCATTCTTTACACTTTTCTTTTCAAGATGGACTACCTGTACTATAATCTTCAGTTTAAAGAATACCGAAATTTTATAATATAATATTATAGTCTATCTTAATTAGTCGTCTATACTTCGGAGCTTGTCAAAAAACAATAGTTAGCCTTGCATAAACTTTCTTTTTTGCAGCGTACAAGCTGAACTCTACAAAATGACCACCATTACTCCGTGATACTGGTAAGATTTCACGGTTGAAATAACTGTAATTCTCTCCATATAAAATTCCAGTACCGTTGTTTCATATACCGGGGCTCAATTACATAGAGAGACGTCATTATGTATTCGTGCTCACTCACACAAAAATCAATAATGCCGTATACGGTAATAGAGGTGTGTTCGGTTTATCATTCGGCAATTTCACTGGGCATGGGATATGAGCGACACAAACAGGGACCGCCTGTTACTATTTTAAAATGCATCAATGACCTTTGTCAACTCGAATATGAATACATTATGACGTCTCCCTATGTAATAGAGCCCCGATACTTGAAACAACTATACTGAAGTTTTATATGGAGAGAATTGTAAAGTTATTTCAAGCGTGATAAAATATTCATATCATGCAGTAATGCATGGTGGTCATTTTGGAGAGTTTAGTTTGTTGAACACGCGAAAAAGAAAATTTATGCAGAGTTAACTATTGCTTTTCGACAAGCTCCAAACTAGACTGGATAGACTTTAGTTTATTTTTAAAATGTCATTAACATAATTATTTCAACAGGTATGGAAAGATGACTTTTTAAAGTGGAATCAGACGGACTATGGCGGCATTTCACAACTGTTTCTGTCCTTTTCTGAAATATGGACCCCTGATATAGAAATTTCAAACAGGTAGGTTTCTAGCTGATAGAGATACAAGCGGCCTTTGTGTACACATGCAGCTAAGGCTATTCAAAACATAACGTCTTTTCTAATTTGGTCGAGACTAAATTAATTAGGATCGGGCTCCTAATTCGAATTTTTTTTCGAGACGGCTATTATGTGTCCTAATGTCTGTCCTTTTTAAATTGTCGTCTAATTTGGAACTTGTGAAAGTGAACAGCTGACTGCGCATAAAGAATATGTGACGACAATACGGGAAAAACTCCCTTGTGTGTGATAGTAATCAAACTGAATATTTTTGCAATCCAAAACCTGCCAAATCAGATATTTCTTCAAGTTTACATACTGAAATCAGCCTCGAAAAAATTGTGATGCTCCGTAAAATAAAAAAGGAGATATGATTGATCAAAGTGTGTTCCCTGGCCCGATATGTTATTTTTGAGGTATTTACTGTGTGGATTTTCTCTTATAGCAAAAATATGACACCTCAAACCAAGATAATTTTGTCACACAATATATTAGGAAGTTTGTTTATTGGAAAGAGCCACGAATGGTTTTGGTTTGAAGTGTCATATGTTTGCTACAGGAGAAAATCCTTTTGATTAATCATATGTCCGTCATTTTTGGACTTACCCATGATCCTCTGCTGTGGTGGGGTGCACTCTCAAAACTACTGTGTACAAAAAGTATACAAAGTGTGACAAAAATTATGACGCCCAGCGGTGTGTACCTTTTATATACACTTTTGTGTAAGCCTTGTACACATCGATGTGTACTTTCGGCATAATATGCTTGGAGAAGTCCACAAAGCAGTGTATATGAAGTGTACACACCACGTTGTGTATGATAATTTTTGCCACAGTTTGTGTACTTTTTGTACACAGTAGTTTTGAGAGAGTGCGCTTATGCAAAAGGCTAAAAATCACCCCAATATTACAGAGTACGAAGTTACGGAATTCTCATACAACATTCTTTCGCCATGCAGCGAACATTTTGTGAAATTCCATCGTTCTACCATATATGCAGAGCGATTTATAGAGGTTTTCTATTAGGTCACTCTTTTGGTGACGATCCAATTATCACTGTAGTCAATCCCCAAGTGGCCGTGAGAAAGTCACGTGATGCTCTCAGCCAATGAATGTTCACTTACAATACCACGTGAGGACTTTCCGAGGTCAAGTTGAGAATTAGTGACTTATGACACATACATCGCTTTGATCTATACATCGCTTTGGATATATGGTAGAACGATTGAATTTCACAAAATCTTCCTTAAATGGTGGAAGCATATATTACCGGTATATTCGTACCATATACCTGTATCAAACTTTGCGACGCAAGTGTGTTTTAGAATTTTGTGTCGAGCGAGATAGCCAAGTCATATCTATAGGTATTCCATTATACTATTATAAGGCATAGCCACTCAGTATATACTACATGCCGGTAGTGTTATTTCTTTATATTTTAGAATAAGTGATGAATAAACCAGTAATTTGCAAGTGCCTCAGCTTTAACGTATGAATGAACTGGGACATACCTATATTTGTGAAGATGGGCCGAATGTCCCAACGATACCTGGCTTGGGCTTTTTGGAACCTATTTAGGCCGGTGGAAGGAGAGGGCAAATATTTGTCTTACTCCGGCCCTTGACTAGGGGGTCGAAACTGATCACTTACCACACTATACCATTGGAGAGGGCCCCAGTTTAAAATAGGAATGGTCTCTCTCCGAGTCCATAACAAGGGAGACCGACCGTGTTTGACCACATGATAATTCGTCCTACGTTTATAGTTGCTAATATCTATTGTACATGTACCATCGTATTGTCAGTCTTTCAAACGGACTTATGCGAATTGATGGCTGAGTACTGAACGTTTCAATGGCCTCAGTTATGCCCCTTTGGCGAGCGTAAAAATCATGACGCATTTACGGCAAGGGACTTTTACAAAAGCTGGTAGGTCAATGTCTCTGTTTTTCATCTTTTTGAATTGGCCGCTCGACATAGAAGACGAGACAGTGTATTTCATTGAAATCGCTCTCACAGATTTCTCTGGAAAATCGGCGGAATATGACATTTTTTCTACTTTTTAAGGGGTTTTCCGAAAAAATGAAACAATTTTAAAGGGGATTGCCATGGTTTCAATATTTTTACTACGTAAATGTCATTTTCCCTGGAGTAATGGTAGGCATAAAAGCATTCTCTTTCAGATGATATATGGATATAACAAGTTAGCGTTGAAGATTATTTGACTACTGGTGACCTAAGAGGGGACCCCCATTTCCGGATGAACTGGTTAAGTCTAGAGCGCACCCTTGTGTCAAGCTCTACGCAAAAATTGTAAAAATATCCAAGATGATCGCTTTTATAACGTTGACGTCACAGTGACGTCATTTTAAAAAGGCGTTTTGGTCGATTTTTCGAATTTTTTACTTATGTGTTTTCTTTTTCGCAAAAACTTCGCGATAAATTAGTGAATAATAATCTGATGTGGAATAAAATACTTTTTGCCTACTTTTTCTCACAGAAAAGCATGAATTTTGAAGGAAAATGACGAAAACATCACTTTTTTGGAACCTTACATGACCGCCATTTTGAATTTACTCATGATTCTCTTCTCGTGGGGTTATGCAAGTAGGCTCCAAATGACCCAAATATTATATGAAGTCACGGAGTGTCAGTAGTGGTGGAAGAGAGGTGGAGGCATAATGCCTCCCCCCTCCCCCCAGGATTGGTAGGATTAAAACATGAGATAATGGCATATCAAATCGACTATCATTTCGGAGCTATACATTTGATATGTTCAATACAAAAAATTGTATGCGATTTGAAGGACTTTGAAGCTGTTGTATGTTGTATATTTCAGTTATGAGAGGATCGTCTTGACACGGGATGTGCTGGTATTGGTGGAATCGACAGGTCATGTGACATGGTCCCCGGGTCAGACCTTTAAAACCCTTTGTGCCGTCGATATTACCTACTATCCGTTCGACACACAGACATGCCTCGTACAGTTTACCACATGGATGAGTACCTCTCGCGAGATAAACCTACACAATTCTGAACATGGCAGCCTTGTCTCGTTTTTCCCAAACAGTGAATGGGACATTCGTGCCGCTGAAACTACAAACTATATTGAGACAACATACACAGATGGTCCTTTGTCCGATGAGCACTCAACTTTGCGATATGGCCTGGCGCTAACTCGACGCCGATTGTATTTCTCGCTTGCCATTATTTTACCCGTGATGCTCTTTTCTGTTCTCGGCGTCATCGTGTTTTTACTTCCACCAGATTCAGGGGAGAAAATGGGACTCTCCGTCACAGTGTTCCTCACGTTTGCTATCTACAAGAGTTCGATCAACGATTCTCTGCCCAAAAGTTCCCTCCACGTGTCGATCTTAGGTGAGTGTACACGTATAAGCCCAGGTCATAAAAAAACAATCTGATCAAACCCAGATGTAAAATAAAAACCACTCCCCGTCTTACATGTTGCCGATTTAAGATCTGAGACCAAGGCCCGGTTTTCCGTGCTCAACAACAGTTCAGGTAAGCTCAAGATCACGAGCCTGGTTCGTCAATTTGCGACGAGGGGCGACAGGTTTATGGTATATGTAAATCTCATGTTTTTCCTTATATATTTTAGCTTATTTCAGCAGATTAATATTTATTCCCTACAACCATGATGATATTTGATTAACAAAAATCAAATTTAGACCGATCAATTCCAGGACACACTTCTTTGTTCAAATTATCTCGAGGTCAATCTGTCTTCCCCACGCAGTTGTGGCTAGACTGAATTGTCTTGAACCCTGATGACGTGGCCCCCAACATTCATGACAATAAAATCCCACTTCTTTGCCTTGATGCAATGCAGGCCCCCAACACCCATGCCAATTAAATGGCTGGTGGGGATCTTATTAGCCTATCTCCTCCTTCATGTAACATCACATCAACTCAATTGCCAGCGCGAAGCCCCTGGACTGGCCCAGTCGAAAGAGCAAGCATTAATTTGGTGTATCGGGTTACATACAGGATTTCATGCCTTGCGGCACATATACTTTGCGTTGACAATGACAATTTAATTGGTTTCGTGTTACATAAGCGATGTTAGATTTGTGGATAAGTGTTCACGTGTCCTGCAGATGAATGAATACACAATTCATCACGTGATTGAGAGAAATATAATACGTCATCAGGGTTTGGAACCACTCAGACTCATTTATCCATTGGTTAAATGAGTCTGAAGGCCTTGGTTTTATTTACTATCACCAACGATGACTTATCCAGTTGCCAAGGCGAAAAGTATTAGGCCGCCGGCGCTGGTGAGGCAAACAGTTAAATATTGATCGCTGTCTCTTGGCGGTTTTGAGATACCCATACGCAATTGACCCTTTTGTGTGATACCGGGGCGTCGAAATCGTCGAGTCTCTCCATGTCAGTTCCAATTTTGAATTCGGGTCTCGCGCATGATCTTCAGCGCGACCTCACTGAAACGTTAGCAAAGGGCCTCATTTCCACTGCAAGTGAACTCCGTTCAGACAATGGAAATGATTTTCAGTTAAACTTGTGACCTGACCTTAACTTTTTCAAACTTACATCCCCAAATCGTGGAGAAGCACTGTCATTGGTCAATGCTCAGAACATGGAAACAGGTGTGTTGATTGCAGATCTACAGCAGCGACAAATAAAGATGAGGAACAGATTTTGTAGATCTGCTTCTAATCAGATTGTACATAAAACGATATCTCTATAACGACAACATGGGATTATTATGGAGGCTATCTGGTAATGGACAATTACACTAGACAGCTAATTATATAGTCTACCATACCAAGAAAGTCCTGTTCTAAAAATAATTGGATAAAATGAATTATTAACCCCACCGGGCCTGGGATTTTTATGACCTATCCGCGTGACGGAGTACCAGCTCTCAAAGTTGCGTCGTTCTGGAGAAAGAATAGAAAGTTTGGTAGGGCGAGCCCCCCCCCCCCCCCCACCCCACCCCCTCGGTTTAGTAGGGTTAATCCGACCTGGCCTGGGGGGGGGGGAGGGAATGGCCCCCCCTACCAAACTTTCTGCACTATCTCCGGAACGACAAAAAATGGAGAGCTGAAACTCCTTGACTTTATAGTTGATCATATTGGGGTCATTTTGAGCCTATTTGCATAACCCCCGAGCAGAGGATCATGGGTAAATTCAAGATGGTGTCCACGTGAGGTACCAGAAAAGTGATGTTTTTGTCATATTTCTTTAAAATTTCAGCTTTTCCGCGATGAAAAGTGTGCAAAAACCATTTTATTTCACATCACATTAATATTCACTAATTTATCATGCAGTTTTTGCGGAGAAGTTGCATAAATAAAAAAAATGGGAAAATTCGACCGAAAAATCGACCAAAAAATGTCGTTTTTGAAAATGACCTCACTGTGACGTCATCAAAGCGGCCATCTTGGATTTTATTTTTTACATTTTCTGGTAGAGCTTGACCCAAGGGTACAGTGTGGTAAGATTCAGCCCCTTAGCTAAAGGGGTAAGACAAATAATTAGGGAGGCCGAAATGGCCCCCCTCCAGGCCTGGATAGGTCCCAAAAAGCCAAGGCCAGATAGGGTTAATTCTCCGAACGCCTTTCGAATTTTATCTCTGATCTGATATTTTTAATTATCTCCAGGTGTATATATGGTGATGTTGATGATTTTAGAGACACTGGCTGTTGTACTGACTGCCATAGTGCTGATACTACATCATAAAACAACACCCGAAGAGGGCAGCACTGGTTCTGCGCGAGATCCTCACATGAACGAGGGCAATGGTATCACAGATCGTTATGAGAATGCAGAGAAAGGCGAGCGACCAATCCAAAAGTCGCACAGAATTACCACCTTTTCCGCGGCGAAGTTGGCCACTTTATTAGATAGGATCTTTTTCTTTGTATCCCTGGGCATAACGATTATCGCTGGGGTAACGACAATTGTTTATATTAGAGTTTGAGCTAACCATACCCCCATGGGGTGAAGTTTGTAGACAAAGTGTCTGTGAAAGGCCTCCTTATTACACTTTCAATAACACATGCTTGCACTTTGAGTACGGGAGCTTTTGCTTTATAGAGCTTTTCAAAATTGGGTAACTCTAGCTTTCATTATTGAATTTTAAAGATTGTGGGTACGCTTATTGTTATCATATCTTCCAGTCTATTATTTCATCAAACTGTATCATGTATGGTATCATTGGATGAATGAATGAATGAATGGATGAATAATGTGTAACCAGTGATTTTGACGAATATATATGAAATGGTACGCGAATGTGAAGTCAATGTGGCGTAACTGCTGGCGAAACTGAATGAAAGTACGCTGAAAAATGTTTTGGTCGCATTATGTGTAGGAATCCGCTTGATATAAACTGACAATATTCAGGTACGACCAGGCAATGTTTTCACTTTTGCCTTTAACGTCATGAATGACGTCACAAATGTCCCGTAAGGTAATGTTAAAATAATTCTCTTATTCACAGTTCGTAGTGAACTCCAAAAAATCCAAAATTAAAAGAACTAATTTGATGACTTCATGGCTCAACAAACTATAGAAATAATCTGAGCCTCATCGTGGGTAAATTCAATATGGCCGTCATGTCTGTCTAGAGAAATATTTTTTCTGACAAATTATCGAAATACTTGGCATTTGCGACGTTTGTGTTACCCTATCTCACACATTCACTACTTTCAAGCTATTCCGTGTTAATAACCCAATATTTAAGACTACCTTGAGTCATTTTTGTACTTTTCTGGGAGAAACACGATGGGAAAATTCGAAATGGCGTCCATCATGTGCCATCTGAAATTAGTATATCTCTTTCCAATAGGAATACTTTTCTACTCGAGATCATATATTTTCCATGATTGAGCTAATTTCTACCATTGAGTCACTTCGCGCTCAGTATAAGCCAAATTGCATAACTGTCCATGAGGTAAAAAGGATAAATTCAAAGTGGCGGCCATAAGAAGCAATCTGATTCATTCTTCCCTTCGAATTTCGATATATTTTCACCTTAAAAACACACCGTTGAATCTATCGTGCCTCAATGCTTATCACTTTTTTCATGTTTCGCCCGACCGTGTACAGTTTAACGTGCAAATTCAAAATGGCAGCCATGAAGAGTCATTCGATATATCATTTTATTTGCATTTTGCTTTACATTGTGGTCATCCCGAAGCACACTTTTCAGCTGATCGAGTTGCTTAATGACATGTCATGCTAATTTTGAGATAATATTACATTTTGGTAAATCAAAATGGCAGTCACACAGGTAATTGGTTTTGCTCTTTTTAATTATTTCTCCAAACAAGCAATTGGAACTCTTTTCGAACTCTTTCAACATCATAGCTTATCATTATATGTACCTTAGCCCTTGGGTGATATTTAGAACATGTTATTTCTACATTATTGTGCTTGCTTCTTCTCATTTTCTACGATATACCCCAACGAATGTATAGTTCGAAGCCGGTCATCTTCATAGCATAGATTATTTGGGGTGGTGTTCTAGTCGGTCTGAAACAATGCCAACATATTGTAACACGAAATGCCACAGTCACCCTGATTCTCCCACAAGGAACTGTATCTTGCTGAATAAGCATAATAAATGTTTCTAAATGTGTATTGATTAAGGCTTTTAGATGTATGGATATAGGATTATTCAAGATACATTTGATGAAGAAATGTCAATTGTTGGCAATGACAGCCATATAAGATAAATGGTCCAAAACTAAGCAAATGTCCTAGGGGTATAGGGATGGAGGACAGGTAGGTGAACGTGTTGGGTGTGAGAGAAGTGGGGGGAGATTTGATTTAATGTCACATTCAAGGTTATTTCACTCATATGGTGACAGCCAGTTTGGTTGGTGGAGGAAGCCGGAATACCCGGAGAGAACCACCGCCCATCGGCAAGTAACCGGCAAACTTTCACACACGCACCAGTGAGACGCGTGAGAGAAGTGACATTCTCCTAGTCCTTAACCGCACCTATACACTTGAGAGATTTTCTAAACTATAATCATGCCAAGCTATGTGAACACAGGATCATATCACAATGACGTCACATTAGGTACAAGATATATGACGGCAATACGATATGATCAGTGCAATATGCAGTAGGCTGACGTAGGATGGAAATTTTCCTGTAAAAAATGCAGTACCCTAAGTAATGGCTACTGCAAATTTGTGTGTTTCTATGTGTATGTGTGTGTGTTTGCGTGTGCGCGCGCGCGTGTGTGTGTGAGAGAGAGTGGATGAGTGAGTGAGAACGTTGCCTTCAGCAATAACTGCAAATATGTGAGCGATGCTTTGACAGTATATGTTGACAATGCCACCTGTGGTAACATCAACTATTGCAGGAAAAAACAAGGAGTTTCATTGGGATAAATCAACGACAACGCAGATATCCAATAAATTTTTAAATCATATTGGATCCTATAGGAATTTTTGGTAAGGGTTACTTTGCCTCTATAGTAAATGTTCTAACATATTCTGAAATGTTCAAAAATATATCCCAAGTCACTTCGTTATTACCACTCCATTTAGGGCAGAATATTCTACTCCAGATCAATTTACATTTCAGATAGAGTAACCACTGATAGTAAGCAGTTAAGAGACAGACAAAAACAAAGTTAAAATATATTTTAACTTGTGACAATGCTATCAGAGTCTTTGTCTTTTCATAGATACCAAATACTATATGGTTTTCAAATCATCACCAACGGTTTTCCGCATTATATAACTATATCCCCTTGGAGGAAATGACCATAGTGCTGGAGACATGGACCCTTTATATTACGCTGACAGCACCTAAAATACCTTTTCTTGGAGACAATATATGATCCCCGATCACCAGTAATACATGTACAATTACCTTTCCAGATGATTTGAGCACAAATACTGTTTTTATAATTGATATACATTGATAATTGATCATAAAGTTCAAATAGAAGGGCGATTTTTGTCAAGTGTTCTTTTGAACAATGTTTTCCCATTATGACGTCATTATGACGTCATAATCGCCTCATACATGTTCAAATGTGATATCGTCAATAGCCTTTCCAAATATACCAAATGTGCCGTAGTTTTTCTACCTTTACTCCCATTTCAGAAATGGATTTTTATACCACAATATCAGTGTTCATACATCCCAACCGCTCCCCATGACCAGATCCGGTCTGTATGTTAAGAGGGTCAATTGCTCAGTCAACGTGTAACGGTGTACCAGTCCAGAACTTTGCGTTTCTTCTTAGAAGAGCATAAGGTATAGAGAACCAGCTCTTCATTAATTAGCACAAGTTTTCAAGAAACTTCCAGGGAATACCGGAAGTTTTAATCTAGTGTTGGAAAGCCTTCATCTCTTTTCATTCCTCACATCATCTCAGCTGAACCACCTTAGTTTTATACAGCTAGTCCAATGGGCTTCCCCTGGTCGCAATTTGACGTCTTGAGCATGACGTCATCCAGACGTAGTCCACGTGAAATATAGCGTCATACCGGTAATGATGAATCATGAGTCTCTGTTTATTCCATATGACACATAGCGGTAGTCTGAACTAACACGCCTGAATTTGGTCATAGTATTAAGCAGAAACCATCCATATCGCATGCTGATAGCAAAATACGAACGTAGCGTGCAAGATCTATGGCGCTACGTTTCGTAACTTGTGTCTAATTCCGCTTAACCCGGGGCTAGGGGCCGTATGAACCCATGTACTTCAAGATCCTCATGGTACTCATATGAACAGTCACAATCAAAGCGTGACTGAGATACATCATTCTTTAGATGACGACTTTACAACGAATATTATGGATTAAGAATACTGATCAGCGATACGGATTTGATATTTTTGGAACATCATGATGTCTTGCCGGCATCATTTAAAACTGTTGACCGCTTCTCTCTTGCAGGAAACAAGCCTATGTTTATGTATACTATGATTGTCTTTTTGAATTTGGTGCTAATACTGTTATATGGAATATGGAATAGGTCTTTGGATTATGGACGCGGATATTCTCTAATGGACGACGGCTGGATTATGAATGACGGACTAGACGCTTGTAATAATTACATCAAGGACGCCCACAGAGCTCTGAGGAATTTCACATTAAATATATCGTCATATGAGTCATGAAATGAGTCAGGGATCTATGTTTAGCCCCTATGACATAGACTTGTAGTCTAACTAAACCGCAGAAATAGGGTCCATCAGAATCCATCGAACATTTGTGGTATAGTTCTAATGCTGAGAAGATTCGACGAAACATAAGAGCAAACAGGAGCCGGTAATCAACGAGACTGTGGCCACAGATCGGTTCCAAGATGATCCGTTGGGCCCAATAGCACCGATAAGAAAGAGAAACCGCAGGTGTAGTTCGCCAGTTCAGCTGAGGCAATCAGACAAAACCAAAGGTAACCGCGGAGAGGGCAGCTGGGCATTGGTGAGTGGATATACTTCGAGTGCCACAAGGAGGGGTTATTTAAAGGTGAACTGCAAAGCTTTAAATTTTATCTAAATTGTTGCTTATATACATCTTGCCTTATGTGACATAACTTTTATACGTTTTTGGGGCAAATATAGTTTGCAAAAATGTGCTAATAACAATATTTAAGTTATCCTGTTATAAATCCGTCTTGAAAACTTGCATCGCTTGTCTCTCTTGGTTTGTAGAACGTTACGACGTGATAGTGGTCCCCTTCATTCAAATTTTATTCAAATGTGACGTCATGCTACGTCAGATGAATGAAGGAGGACCACTATAACGTCATGACGTTCCAAAAACAATGGGAGGCAAGCGATGACGTTTTTAAAAGTTCTGGTTCTCGGTATAAGTTTTGACTTCTCATATACCCAAAATAAAACAATAACCCACAGAACTATTACCACAGATAATTGTAACAACTACAGAAGTTCTTGTTTTATGACATTTTAACAGAACATTGGAAAGCTTTTCAGTTCACCTTTAAGAAAAACTGTCCACAGAATGAAGAAACCGGTAGACCAGGTTTTCAGGCTACCAACCATACCATTGGTGATGATCAGGGCAACTCTGACCAGAAACAAGACCTGGTACTACGGAGAGTGAACCGTCGTTCGGTTACTATCGTAAAGATGAACAGTCCCTTGTTTGATTGACACTGGGTCAATGGTGTCCACTGTTTCTGAAAATTCCTTCAAGGAGAAATTGCAAGCCGTAAAGAGCCAACTACCTCAAAAAGCAAGCTGGTTAAACCTGAAAGCGGCAAATGGACTTGAGATACACCACACCGTTAGATTGAGTTAGTAGCGGAGAGGGTAGTATTGGTGACAGAAGATTACGTAAGTCCGGCTGTCCCAGGATTGATCCAGATGAACGTAATGTATTCAATGTAGCGATGGACAGAATGGTGGGTAACATTGCCACAGAGTGTAAAGTGACAGACCACACTGAGATACCAGCAAATACCATGAAGGCCATAGCTGTGACAGGTAACTGGGACATGACCAATGATGGTGTATTGTTGGAGCCTCCGAAAGGAAATGCACCGCATATACCAGCAGGGTTTTTTCTGATTAACGCTGTCACCATAATTGCTTCCCAAGGCCATATCCTGGTTCATGTGGTGAATATGGGCGCAGAGGATGTTAGCCTTCCTTCAAGAACAAGATTAGGATTAATCGACCGGACGAATGCAGTGTTCGGCGAGGATCATTTTGAGTTCTGCAGGGCGATGGACTTAGAACAAGTGATCCAGAGAGCTGTTTCGTTTTCCCCGAGAGATTTATCAGACCAGTGGACACCACCTGTGGACATCAACTGGACAAATCTTGGCCTTTCTTCTGCGGAACAACGTATGATTGAAACCTTCTTCGGGGGGGAATGGGGATGTCTTTGCACCGACTGATGAATTGGGCTACACCGATTTGATCACCCACAAAATCAACAGAACGGATAAAGTTTCCATCTCTATGTCATATCGCCGTATTCCTCCAATTACATGGAAGAGAAAGACCATGCCTAGAAATTCTTGTCTCGAGGAGTGGTGCATTCCAGTGATGGTCCGTATGCCTCATCAATTGTTGTTGTCCGGAAGAAGGATGGGTCCATCAGGCTGTGCGTCGATTACCACTACTTAAACTCTAAATTTCGACGTCACTCACGTCAGTAACACGGTCGCGGTGGTTTTCTACAATGGATCTTGCATGTGGATATAACCAGGTGACTATGGACCCCGAATTGGTGGAGAAAACGCATTTACGACAAATGCATCGGCTACCTTCCAGCGCCTCGTACAGCAATGCCTGGAAGAGCAACTCTATGAAACAGTTATCGTCTACATTGGCGATATCATTGTGTTCTCCCGAACTCGTCGTGTGAAACCCAGCAAATGTTACATTTTTAGTAGGAAGTTCACTTCTTGGGCCATGTGATTTCCGCACATGGAATAATCTCGGATTCGAAAAAGTTAGCAGCAGTGAGAAACAGGCCCACCCCAAGGACAGTGAGGAATTTTAGGATCCTTCCACGGACACGCGCCAAGCGTTATTATGAGCGCCTGTGAAAAAGTGTGCACAGCTGGCCGCACCTCCTCTTGCTTTGATGGGGAACGTCTCCCCTGATCAAGCCAAGTGAGAAGCTGAACACGAGACAGCCATCAATCAAACGAAGGAGAAGCTTTTTACTGCCATCGTGTTAGGATTTGCGAACTTCAGCAAGGCTTTCATTTTGAAAACCGATGCTAGCCCCATGGTACTGGGTGCTGTCCAATCCCAGGTACAGGACGGACGGGGGCAATAGTCGAATGGTACAGAGCAGATCATCGCGAGTACGATTGAATCTCTTGCACTTACTATTTCCCTGGGGGTGATATGGCGTAATGCGACTTTTGGTGCTGCTGTAGAATTTCCATAGTTCTCCAATAACTTCGCTTTCAAAGTTTACGCCCTGAGTGAAGTCGGATGTGCACACCAGAACTGTTGAACCATTCTTTGACCAGTGATTTGGCAACTGTGGCCGTTGTTCAGTCTCGTGTTCGTATTGCCTGTGCGAATTTAGTAAATACGTCCTTGAGAACCATTACATTTTCTCTGCCGCCGTCTATCAATGCAAAGTCGATCGCCAAGATTTCCAGTGGCCTACTTGCTTGTAGTCAGCTCAAAGACATGCCTTAGCACTTGTACATCTTTCACATCGACGACAATATTGCTCAAGATCTCTGCCCATTTCTGGCAATTACACGCTCTTACAAGCTAGCGCTATGGTTATTCCAGTTTCTCTTGTGTCCAGTTTGGTCGTGAAGCCTGTGCTTCACTGTTTCACGAAGGGACTGAGGAAGGATCAGTTGGTATCTTTTCCCTGTTGTCTGATCATGGACTTTTCTATGCAACACACCATCCTCACTTATCTGGAAGCGGTTCCACTGTCGTGAGAGCAACTTGAGTTCACTATCCTCTGGTAGCACTTTCTCCTTGCTTGGTCGTTTATCCAAAAACCAGTAATCCTGCAGCCTACTAATGGACGTATCAGTCATTTGATGCCGAATCAGTTCAGAGATGGTATGACTGTAATAATATTCACATCAGCGACCACGCTAGGGCTGAACGTTGGGGACCATATGCAGCATTTTCATGAACACCATTGGGAAGCATATTTCCAGGAATAGATAAAACCGCATCTACGTCCTCTATTTCTTCTACTCTCCCTGGTTTCCGAGAAAATCAACCTGAATTGCGGTTCAATCGACCAGGTCAAAGTTGTGGATGGCCAACTGGCCCAACGTTGTTCCACCACTCCAAGTTTCGTTGTGCCCAGGTAACGTAGGGGATTATTATCCGTGAAGAAATTTAAGTTTTGCCCTAGTAAGCAGCCCTTGAACTTGCCCACTACCGTCCATTTGATGGCCAGCCGGTCGAGGCGTATCGAACTTTCGTACTGCTCTGATGGGAACAGTCCACGGCTAGCATATACCACCACTCGGTTGACTTTCTACTTGGAAGCGGCGATGAGCATGACCTGGATGACATTGGAATTGAAAGATGGTTGGCAGAGTATCAGTCGCTACTTAGAGATGCTTGGAAAAAAGCAGGGGAGCATCTCAGGGAGCAACCCGCCCGCCAGAAAGTTCGTACTGGTAAATTCAGCAATGCTGATGTGAGTAGTGGTCATAGAAGACCATGTGGTCCGAAATTCATTCCAGGCCCTATACTGAATCAGTAAGAGAAAAGACGTAATGGTAAACTCAGCAATGCTGATAGTCTGTGAGTAGGACAGCGAGTCCGTTACCGCAACCCGCAACCACCAAGCTAGAAGTAGATGTAACCTCGTCGTATGACGAAGTTTTACATGGTAGTGGTCATAGACGACCATGTGGTCCGAAATTCACTCCAGGCCCTATACTGAATCAGTAAGAGAGACCACAGTCTAAGTCCACAGAGCGAGACACCGATTTCGATATAGTTTTGGAATACCGACATGATTCTCGCGAGCAGCCATTCCATCAGGTGGTGGCTAGGTCAACATAGATGCATCAGGATCTCATACTAGATAAAACACCAAGAAAGAGTTCAAGAGCTAAAGTAGGCGAGTATCCTAATCGCTTCCGAGAAACACGTCCGATTTCTCAGAACGCTGTTGCTGCAGATGTTCCTGCGCCCGAATCAATGATGAACTGTAACACAAAGCCATACCAAGATGCTGTAGTGGAACTAACTGTACGTCTCATGCGAGTAGAGAAAACAGTCAAATGGAAGATTCCCATCCGGATAGACCTGTATTGTCATGGTTAATGTTCGCTAGCGACTATCTAACAGAAGAAGTGGAGGATATGGGAATTTGTTCGCCTGTAGTATTAGTTATGCCCCTTGAAACGACCTGATATGCTGTCAGTTGCACAACTGCATTATCTCCCTTTACTACACGCTGCATCATGTTACTAAGGCAAATATTCGCCTGTTATCCTTTTGCTCTGAACTGACGGGATGAACTGAAATTTTCGCTGTAACTCTGAACACTCTCAAGGAATTTGTGTAATCTGGTAGTTGATAGTCGCCAACGGTGTTCTCACCAGCTGTTCCGCACCTCTTTATTTATCTGTACATGCATAGAGTGACAATCACTGTATCAGCCACGGAATTGGTGAAATGCCAATAGTGATTGATTATTATGGCGGAGATATCCGCCTTGTTTATTGCATGGGTGTGGGGTCAGAATTTGTCAGCTCGGGACAGGCAATTGCTTGTCGAGAGCTGACAAATCCAGATGTCACACCCTACAGCGTCCAATATCTGTTTTATTATACAGAATGTTTCTTAATTACCAAAGATAACAAAAGAAGGATTTTGCAAACCTATGATCCACGTCCGATAACAGCAAAAATATGACATCAACGTTAGGTCAGTAATATGCGGTACCTTAGGATTCGATGTTTCCGAACCAGTTTGTGCATGTCTTCAGCTTTGGTCGCAAAAACAGTTAATTGAGTACTGTACCAAATTTATTCCTACAAAATGTTGGTCGTTTCAATAAGATTTTGGCACAAAAATTCCAGAACTTGCCGCTGAAGTTGCCGTAACTCATTCAGCTGGAGCGCGAACTCTGTCCTTAGCAACGGCGTGTCGTCGCGCGGTGAGGGAGACAACTGCGCACGAGATCTTGCACTATTGCCTCGAGACCATGCGCTATCGCCTTGAGACCGTGCGCTATTGCCTCGAGATCGTGTGATATCGCCTCTAGACAGTTGGCTATTGCAGAGCATGTAATAGTTCTTGTGTTATACATTTAAGGATGTCCGCTGGTGGTAAATCAAAGTAATTAACTTTTTGAATAATGTGTGTTGTTGCATTTATAATTGTGTAATATGAGGAAAAACAAAGAAAAAAATATAGGTTGGTGTACTGACCCATGCTCAATTTGATAACCCAGAAAGCATAGGGAATAGCCCTAGTTTGAAGCATATTCATGAAAAATTCATATAAATAGTATTTAACTTTTTCTTATATTCTAACTGTTTGCAGATAATCACAATAGTAGTAGTGTAAGTGCTTATCGAGTTAACTTTCACCCGGATGTAATGACGTCACGGGGGCGCACTGGGGCGGAACTAGTAGCGCCATCTATACACTCTGGACGCATGGGAGACAACTCGATCTGCCAGAGTTTGGCCGCCATCTTGAATTTTGTGGAAAAGGGGATGATCAAGGCATGTACTGACCTATCTAGGCTATAGTTCCGGCAACCTTTGACCTCGAATTCTTCCGCGGTGATGCGGTCTGGTCGTGATGCGGTCTGCCTACGCGGACAGAAAGTAGTCCCATGTGTTGACTTCCAATGTTAATGTATACGGGGAATACCTAAATAGACGTTTTCGGATCTAGGGGAGCCCCTAGTGGACCGATGGGGTCGAGTGAGGTATCAAAGTGAAGCCTATGTGAGGGGACAACCGATGGGCTGGGTGTGGGATTGAAATATCGGCATTCTGCGCATGCGCGGTGGCCAAAGGGTATGAAAATAGACGTTTTGGAGCTAGGGGAGCCACTAATGGTCCAATGGGGTCATATGAGGTATCAATGTGAAGCATTCGTGAAGGGGCATCTGACTGGACTAGGGACTCGGGCGTTGTCACCATTCTGTGCAAGCGCGGTGGCCAAAGGGTATGGAAATAGACGTTTTGGGATCTAGGGGAGTCCCTAATGGGCCGATGGAGTTGTATGAGGTATCAATGTGAAGCCTATGTGAAGGGGCATCCAGTCACGGGTGGGTGCATGTAAAATTTTTCCTGAAAAAAACCCCGGAACACGGACTTTATCGAAAAATCCGGGAAAATGCCTATATGGGGTATGGGGGGTATATAGGTCGCCGGGCTTAACGGGACTTGCCTATCAATAGAGTTATCTCCCCCTAGTTCCAGGGTGGGTGTATGTAAAATGTTTCCTGAAAAAATACGGAACACGGACTTTATTCTAAATTACGGGAAAATGCCTATATGGTATAGGACCATCCTGGGAAACCTACTTCTCGACATTTGCGGTATAGGTTGTGGGGTCTCGTTTTCTTAGACTCGTCAAGACAAACATGATAGGAAGTGTCGCGGTGCGAATCGTTGAAATTTTTGGAAAAAGTTCAGGGAGACCCATATAGTCCCATACTAGGGGTATAGGACCAATGTTTGCCCCACTGGGAAACCTACTTCTAGACATTTGCGGTGTGGTTGCTTGGATTTGTTTTCTTAGTCTCGTCAAGACAAACATGATAGGAAGTGTCCCGGCACGAAACGGTGAAATTTTTGAAAAAAGTCACCGAGGCCTGGGTAGGCCCATAGGCCTATACTGCATGGCTATGGGTGTATAGGTCATACGGGGTGGACGTTTTGGGATCTATGTGGGTCACTAATGGTCTGATGGGGTCGAGTGAGGTATCAATGCGAAGCTCTCATGCAGGAGCACTTGACTACACTAATGGTTCGTACGTTGTCAATATTCTGCGCATGCGCAGCCTGGCCGTAGTATAGAAGGCAGGCATTTTTGGGGGTGTGTGTGGGTGTGTTTGGGTTAGAGATGGGCTATTCACGGTTCGAATTTGTCGTGTGAGGTATCAATGTGAAGCCTATGTGGGGGGGCAACCGATGGGATGGATGTGGGGTAGAAATAGGGTCATTCTGCGCATGCGCACTAGACAAAGTGTATGGAAATAGACGTGTTGGGATCTAGGGGAACCACTCGTGGGCCGATGGGATCGAGTGAGGTATCCATGTGAAGCCTAGGTGAGGGGGCATCTGATGGGGTGAGTGCGGGGTTGAAATATCGTCACTAGCGGTTGCCGTGAATAACAACAAGTTCAGCAATGTTCATACAGTTTATTATCCCCAATGTTACATCATACCCAGGCTGGGGGAGCCGCCCTGGGTATGTTTAGTATGTTCACAGCAAAACAGATTGAAATATCAAACACCATGTTTTATTATTTAACGCATCGTCACATTAGGTACAAGTGTTTACTGAGCTCAAGTCAACGATCAGCATGTAGAAATAGAGAGTATGTACGGCATGTTATGGTATTCATCAGTGCACGAGTGACGCATTCAACAGATGGCGGTGGTGGATCAGCTTGGTAAGGAAAAACGTAACATTGGTCACCTTCTCCACTGTCCACTTGGTGTTGGGTCGTTGTTGTTGGGCCCATCCCAATGTCACAAAACATTGTTGCAGAAACTTATAAAACAGGGCTATTCCACCAAGCGCCTCCACTCAAAGTTTCTCAAATTTGGCGATACATATCGCATGCTGATAGCAAAATACGAACGTAGCGTGCAAGATCTATGGCGCTACGTTTCGTAACATGTGTCTAATTCCGCTTAACCCGGGGCTAGGGGCCGTATGAGCCCATGTACTTCAAGATCCTCATGGTACTCATATGAACAGTCACAATCAAAGCGTGGCTGAGGTACATCATTTTAGATGACGACTCTATAACGAATATTATGGATTAAGAATACTGATCAGCGATACGGATTTGATATTTTGGAACATCATGATGTCTTGCCGGCATCATTGAAAATTGTTGACCGCTTCTCTCTTGCAGGAAACAAGCCTATGTTTATGTATACTTTTGTCTTTTGAATTTGGTGCTAATACTGTTATATGGAAATGGAATAGGTCTTTGGATTATGGACGCGGATATTCTCTAATGGACGACGGCTGGATTATGAATGACGGACTAGACGCTTGTAATCCAATTGTTCCACTTGGTCCAGCATCATCTCTAGTGACCTCCGGTGAATGATGGTAAACGGCTGGTCAAACACATAGATGTTACTGCTCGGGTAAAAGTATCGGACTTTGCCTGTCTCCTTATGCTGCAGCACATAACCAAACGCCAGATTCAATTTGAAGGCCGTAGTTTGGTCATTGAAGATGGTTTCCATGTAGCTGCGTAGACGGGTGAGGTTGGTCAGTGGGAAATTGTAGATATCTTGAATAGGGCGATGACGGTGGAAACAGTGCCGTGTCATAGACCAATGGCTCCGATCTATGTCACTCACTGGATGATCTTCGGGTAAGAGATCGCTAGGAACATTTATGGGCACGCCCAGAAAATGTTCGATGTTGTCAGGCGTATGACTCGAAACCGTAACGGTGGGGTCCGTCTGGAAATCCAGGCTCTTCTGAACTGTGGGTATAGGCGGGCTCTCCGTCATCGCATCACCAGTGGCGTTCGTCTCGCCGGGCTTATCTTCACTGGGTCCGACCCTCCTGGGTGCCTCTTTAGTGGGAAGTTGTCGCTCATACCGTAGAGACGGGACATGAATCAAACGCTGATGCCGTCTTAACTGACTGCGTCGTTTGAAGAGTTGACCACAATCCTTACATTGTTCCGTCGCGCCCTCGTGGAATGAGCGTTCGTGGCGCAGTAAATGATCCTGCCGATTAAATGACCGTGCGCAGGTTATACAAGTTTACTGTGCATCGTTGTGGGTGGAGGCCTCGTGGCGGCGCAAGTCGTGCAGACGAGTAAACTGCTTCTGGCAAGTTGTGCAAGTGAACATCTTGGTGGTTGACAGAGTGTCTGATGAAACGGCAAGGCCGCTTCGCTTTTATAGCACGCTAGCTGGTGATCTATTTTTAGCACACCCAGTTCAACTATCCCCAAGTCGAGGGCCGAGCCGTGACATCTTCGGTAACCTCCGTGACATCTTCGGTCACCTCCGAGCGCGCGCATGAAGACCCTCATGCATACCCCAATGCAGGCGCAGACGTGATGTGCCAGGATGATAGACACGGACGTCGCCGAGAAAAACACATACAACAAAGGAGTAGTAGCGAAAGTGAGCATTTTGGGGCAGTGAAGGATGGTATTTGGTGTAGAGATGGACCATCCTTGGTCCGAATGCGTCATGGGAGGTGTCATGTTGTAGCTCTCGGGTATACACCCCGATTTGAGGGATATCCACAGCATCTGTGACGTCATTGGTGACGTCATCAGTACGAGTAGTAGAGAAAGTGGGCATTTTTTAGCAGTGAAGGATGTTACTTGGTGTAGAGATGGACCATCCGCGGTGCGAATGCGTCGTGTGAGGTGTCATCTTGTAGCAACGCCCACCAACGCCATTCTTAATGCGTCAACGCCCTGGTGAAATAGCTCAGAAGCTCTGATATTCCATGGAATTGTCACTAATTCTTCGAAATGCAGTGACGCCCGTCGTTACACCTTAACACTCTAACAGAACGCCATGATATAGACCGGAGAGAGAACAACAACAGCAACAACAACAAGGATGACACATGAGAGAACAACAACAACAAGAAGTTTTTTTCATATAGTTTATTCTCCCCAATGTTACATTATACCCAAGCTGGGGGAGCCGCGTTGGGTATATTTACAATTCAACAAGATTCTTGTCCAATCAGAGGCCACCATTTGCATCTGTCATATTCGTTCCTGTCCGTTAGATGTATTCTCGGCTACTCTTGTCCAATCAGAAGTCGCCATTTCAGAAAGTTCCATCTTCGGCCATGTTCGCTCTGAAACGTTTGTTTTAATCGTCATCGGGCAGGCCAGGATACCGTTGAGGAAACATATCCTCAGATAGTTGTTTGCGCATTCTGAGTATCTATCAGTGCATGGGTGAATACTTTCATCCGATGGGGTTGGTGGGTCAGTTTAACCACGAAGAACGTAACATTGGTGACCCTCTCCACTATCCATTCGGTGTTGGGACGCTGTTCATAGGCCCATTCCAAGGGATCCACAGTGTCCAGTTGGGCCAGCATCGTCTCTAGCGACGCCCGATTGGTGATTGTGAAAGGATGGTCGTACACCGGGTTGATGGCACTGGAATAGAAATAGCACAATTCACGCGTCATCTTATGGCATAAGATGTACCCAATGCTACATTTAATGTGAAGGACGTAGGTTGGTCATTGAAGATGGCTTCCACGTAGCTGCGTAGACGGGCGAGGTCGGTCAGTCGGAAATTGTACAAGTCCAATATAGGACGATGACGGTGGAAGCAGTGTCGGATCATGGACCAATGGCGTCGATACATCTAACTCACTGGATGATCTTCGGGTAAGAGATCGCTGGGAACATCCACCGCATCTTCCAGAAAATGTTCGTTGTTGTCAGGCGTATGACTGGAAACAGTAATGCTAGGGACCGGCTGGATATCTAGGCTCTTCTGAGCTGTGGATATAGGCGGGCTCTCCGTGATCGCATCACCAGTGGCATTCTCCTCCCCGGGTTCATCTTCAGTGGATCTGTCCCTCTTGGGTGCCTCTTTAGTGGAAAGTTGTCCCTCATGCCGTGGTGACGGACCATGAATCAAACGCTCATGCCGTTTTAACTGACTGGGTCGTTTGAAGAGTTGACCACATTCTTCGCATGGACGCTTGAATGGCCCATGTAAATGATCTGGGCGCTGAAACGACAGTGTAGGCCTACATATCGTACAGCTATACCGGGCGGTTCCATCGTGCTTGGTAGCCTCATGGCGGCGCAAGTCGTGCAGGCGAGTGAATGATTTCGAGCACGTAGTACAAGTGAACATCTTGGTGGTTGACAGAGTGTCTGATGAAACGGCCAGGCCGTTTCCTTTTTATAGCAAGCTAGCTGTTGATCTATTTTTAGCACAATCAGTTCAACTTGGACGTCAGCGACAAGAACCCGGATGTAGGCGCGGACGTCATTGACAAGAGCCCGGATGTACAAGAACCCGGATGTACCCGGATTTAAAAGTCCCCGGATGTAAAAGTGCCCGGATGTTTACGAATGTTCCACCATTCCGGACGTCTATCAGGTCCATGTCCAGAAGCTCTCATGTCCTGCATGTGAATAGTCATATTGTGTGTGTATGCATGTGTGTATGCGTGTGCGTGTGTGTGTGTGCGCGCGTGCGTGTGCGTGCATGTGCCTGTGTATGTGTATGTGTGTGTGTGTGTGTATGTATGCCTCTGTGTGTGTGTGTGTGTGTGTGTGTGTGTATGTGTGTGCTTGCGAGTGTGGTTCTTGGATCGGAGCTCTTGGAGCTCAAAGCCTGTGGAGCTCAGAGCTCGGAAGTGACATTTGCATATGACCTCTGTGAGGTCACTTCCGCTTCCGTTCACGTGACCGGAACTGATCTTTGACCCCGGCGCGCAAAATTTTCCACCGCGGTGGAAACCTTTACACCGCGCGCGCCGGGGTCAAAGGTCAGTTCCGGTCACGTGAACGGAAGCGGAAGTGACCTCACAGAGGTCATATGCAAATGTCACTTCCGAGCTCTGAGCTCCACAGGCTTTGAGCTCCAAGAGCTCCGATCCAAGAAACACACTCGCAAGCACACACATACACCCAGACGCATACACGCACTCGCGTACACACCAAAGCATACACATACACACGCGCGCATACACACACGCATACACACTCTCGCAAGGACACACAGACGCATACACACACATGCATACACACACGCACTCACACACATACATACACACACATACAGGCACACACACACACATACACATACACACGCATACACGCACACGCACACACACGCGTACACGCACGCGTACACACACACCCACACACACAAGCACACCCACGCAAGCACACACACACACACACACTCAGGCGTATACACACAGACGCATAGACACATACACAGACACATACACACACACATACACACACGTACACACACACACTCACCCAGATGCATACACACAGGCGCAAACATGCACACACACACACACACACACACAATATGATTGACTATTCACATGCAGGACATGAGAGCTTCTGGACCTGGGCCTGGTAGAAGTCGGGGATGGAAGTCATTCATTCATTCATTCATGGTGGAACATTCGTGAACATCCTAGGGTACAGGGTGCACCACAGGAGCGTGCAGCTGTTTGACGTCCGCGCCTACATCCGGGTTCTTGTCGCTGACGTCCAAGTTGAACTGATTGTGCTGAAAATAGATCAACAGCTAGCTTGCTATAAAAAAGAAACGGCCTGGCCGTTTCATCAGACACTCTGTCAACCACCAAGATGTTCACTTGTACTACGTGCTCGAAATCATTCACTCGCCGGCACGACTTGCGCCGCCATGAGGCTACCAAGCACGATGGAACCGCCCGGTATAGCTGTACGATATGTAGGCCTACACTGTCGTTTCAGCGCCCAGATCATTTACAGCGCCATGAACGTTCAATTCATGGGCCACCCAAGCGTCCATGCGAAGAATGTGGTCAACTCTTCAAACGACCCAGTCAGTTAAAACGGCATGAGCGTTTGATTCATGGTCCGTCACCACGGCATGAGGGACAACTTTCCACTAAAGAGGCACCCAGGAGGGACAGACCCACTGAAGATGAACCCGGGGAGGAGAATGCCACTGGTGATGCGATCACGGAGAGCCCGCCTATACCCACAGCTCAGAAGAGCCTAGATATCCAGCCGGTCCCTAGCATTACTGTTTCCAGTCATACGCCTAACAACAACGAACATTTTCTGGAAGATGCGGTGGATGTTACCAGCGATCTCTTACCCGAAGATCATCCAGTGAGTGAGATGTATCGACGCCATTGGTCCATGATCCGACACTGCTTCCACCGTCATCGCCCTATATTGGACTTGTACAATTTCCGACTGACCGACCTCGCCCGTCTACGCAGCTACGTGGAAGCCATCTTCACTGACCAGCCTACGTCCTTCACATTAAATGTAGCATTTGGGTACATCTTATGCCATAAGATGACGCGTGAATTGTGCTATTTCTATTCCAGTGCCATCAACCCAGTGTACGACCATCCTTTCACAATCACCAATCGGGCGTCGCTAGAGACGATGCTGGCCCAACTGGACACTGTGGATCCCTTGGAATGGGCCTATGAACAGCGTCCCAACACCAAGTGGATAGTGGAGAGGGTCACCAATGTTACGTTCTTCGTGGTTAAACTGACCCACCACCCCCATCGGATGAAAGTATTCACCCATGCACTGATAGATACTCAGAATGCGCAAACAACTATCTGAGGATATGTTTCCTCAACGGTATCCTGGCCTGCCCGATGACGATTAGAACAAACGGTTCAGAGCGAACATGGCCGAAGATGGAACTTTCTGAAATGGCGACTTCTGATTGGACAAGAGTAGCCGAGAATACATCTAACGGACAGGAACGAATATGACAGATGCAAATGGTGGCCTCTGATTGGACAAGAATCTTGTTGAATTGTAAATATACCCAACGCGGCTCCCCCAGCGTGGGTATGATGTAACATTGGGGAGAATAAACTATATGAAAAAACTTCTTGTTGTTGTTGTTCTCTCATGTGTCATCCTTGTTGTTGTTGCTGTTGTTGTTCTCTCTCCGGTCTATATCATGGCGTTATGTTAGAGTGTTAAGGTGTAACGACGGGCGTCACTGCATTTCGAAGAATTAGTGACAATTCCATGGAATATCAGAGCTTCTGATCTATTTCACCAGGGCGTTGAAGCATTAAGAATGGCGTTGGTGGGCGTTGCTACAAGATGACACCTCACACGACGCATTCGCACCGCGGATGGTCCATCTCTACACCAAGTAACATCCTTCACTGCTAAAAAGTGCCCACTTTCGCTACTACTCGTACTGATGACGTCACCAATGACGTCACAGATGCTGTGGATATCCCTCAAATCGGGGTGTATACCCGAGAGCTACAACATGACACCTCCCATGACGCATTCGGACCAAGGATGGTCCATCTCTACACCAAATACCATCCTTCACTGCCCCAAAATGCTCACTTTCGCTACTACTCCTTTGTTGTATGTGTTTTTCTCGGCGACGTCCGTGTCTATCATCCTGGCACATCACGTCTGCGCCTGCATTGGGGTATGCATGAGGGTCTTCATGCGCGCGCTCGGAGGTGACCGAAGATGTCACGGAGGTTACCGAAGATGTCACGGCTCGGCCCTCGACTTGGGGATAGTTGAACTGAGTGTGCTAAAAATAGATCACCAGCTAGCGTGCTATAAAAGCGAAGCGGCCTTGCCGTTTCATCAGACACTCTGTCAACCACCAAGATGTTCACTTGCACAACTTGCCAGAAGCAGTTTATTCGTCTGCACGACTTGCGCCGCCACGAGGCCTCCACCCACAACGATGCACGGTATACTTGTATAACCTGCGCACGGTCATTTAATCGGCAGGATCATTTACTGCGCCACGAACGCTCATTCCACGAGGGCGCGACGGAACAATGTAAGGATTGTGGTCAACTCTTCAAACGACGCAGTCAGTTAAGACGGCATCAGCGTTTGATTCATGTCCCGTCTCTACGGTATGAGCGACAACTTCCCACTAAAGAGGCACCCAGGAGGGTCGGACCCAGTGAAGATAAGCCCGGGGAGACGAACGCCACTGGTGACGCGATGACGGAGAACCCGCCTATACCCACAGTTCAGAAGAGCCTGGATTTCCAGATGGACCCCACCGTTACGGTTTCGAGTCATACGCCTGACAACATCGAACATTTTCTGGGCGTGCCCATAAATGTTCCTAGCGATCTGTTACCCGAAGATCATCCAGTGAGTGACATAGATCGGAGCCATTGGTCCATGACACGGCACTGTTTCCACCGTCATCGCCCTATTCAAGATATCTACAATTTCCCACTGACCAACCTCACCCGTCTACGCAGCTACATGGAAACCATCTTCAATGACCAAACTACGGCCTTCAAATTGAATCTGGCGTTTGGTTATGTGCTGCAGCATAAGGAGACAGGCCAAGTCCGATACATTTACCCGAGCAGTAACATCTATGTGTTTGACCAGCCGTTTACCATCATTCACCGGAGGTCACTAGAGATGATGCTGGACCAAGTGGAACAATTGGATGTCTTGGGATGGGCCCAACAACAACGACCCAACACCAAGTGGACAGTGAAGAAGGTGACCAATGTTACGTTTTTCCTTACCAAGCTGATCCACCACCGCCATCTGTTGAATGCGTCACTCGTGCACTGATGAATACCATAACATGCCGTACATACTCTCTATTTCTACATGCTGATCGTTGACTTGAGCTCAGTAAACACTTGTACCTAATGTGACGATGCGTTAAATAATAAAACATGGTGTTTGATATTTCAATCTGTTTTGCTGTGAACATACTAAACATACCCAGGGCGGCTCCCCCAGCCTGGGTATGATGTAACATTGGGGATAATAAACTGTATGAACATTGCTGAACTTGTTGTTATTCACGACAACCGCTAGTGACGATATTTCAACCCCGCACTCACCCCATCAGATGCCCCCTCACCTAGGCTTCACATGGATACCTCACTCGATCCCATCGGCCCACGAGTGGTTCCCCTAGATCCCAACACGTCTATTTCCATACACTTTGTCTAGTGCGCATGCGCAGAATGACCCTATTTCTACCCCACATCCATCCCATCGGTTGCCCCCTCACATAGGCTTCACATTGATACCTCACACGACAAATTCGAACCGTGAATAGCCCATCTCTAACCCAAACACACCCACACACACCCCCAAAAATGCCTGCCTTCTATACTACGGCCAGGCTGCGCATGCGCAGAATATTGACAACGTACGAACCATTAGTGTAGTCAAGTGCTCCTGCATGAGAGCTTCGCATTGATACCTCACTCGACCCCATCGGACCATTAGTGGCCCACATAGATCCCAAAACGTCCACCCCGTATGACCTATACACCCATAGCCATGCAGTATAGGCCTATGGGCCTACCCAGGCCTCGGTGACTTTTTTCAAAAATTTCACCGTTTCGTGCCGGGACACTTCCTATCATGTTTGTCTTGACGAGACTAAGAAAACAAATCCAAACAACCATACCGCAAATGTCTAGAAGTAGGTTTCCCAGTGGGGCAAACATTGGTCCTATACCCCTAGTATGGGACTATATGGGTCTCCCTGAACTTTTTCCAAAAATTTCAACGATTCGCTCCGCGACACTTCCTATCATGTTTGTCTTGACGAGACTAAGAAAACGAGACCCCACAACCTATACCGCAAATGTCGAGAAGTAGGTTTCCCAGGATGGTCCTATACCCCCATACCCCATATAGGCATTTTCCCGTAATTTAGGATAAAGTCCGTGTTCCGTATTTTTTCAGAAATTTTTTTACATACACCCACCCGGGAACTAGGGGGAGCTAACTCTATTGATAGGCAAGCCCCGTTAAGCCCGGCGACCTATATACCCCCCATACCCCATATAGGCATTTTCCCGGATTTTTCGATAAAGTCCGTGTTCCGTTTTTTTTTTCAGGAAAATTTTTACATGCACCCACCCATGACTGGATGCCCCTTCACATAGGCTTCACATTGATACCTCATACAACTCCATCGGCCCATTAGGGACTCCCCTAGATCCCAAAACGTCTATTTCCATACCCTTTGGCCACCGCGCATGCGCAGAATGGTGACAACGCCCGAGCCCCTAGTCCAGTCAGATGCCCCTTCACGAATGCTTCACATTGATACCTCATATGACCCCATTGGACCATTAGTGGCTCCCCTAGCTCCAAAACGTCTATTTTCATGCCCTTTGGCCACCGCGCATGCGCAGAATGCCGATATTTCAATCCCACACCCAGCCCATCGGTTGTCCCCTCACATAGGCTTCACTTTGATTACTCGCTCGACCCCATCGGTCCACTAGGGGCTCCCCTAGATCCCAAAACGGCTATTTAGGTATTCCCCGTATACATTAACATTGGAAGTCAACCCATGGGACTACTTTCTGTCCGCGGAGGCAGACCGCATCACCACCAGACCGCATCACCGCGGAAGAATTCGAGGTCAACGGTTGCCGGAACTATAGCCTAAATGCCTTGATCATCCCCTTTTCCACAAAATTCAAGATGGCGGCCAAACTCTGGCAGATCGAGTTGTCTCCCTTGCGTCCAGAGTGTATAGATGGCGCTACTAGTTCCGCCCCAGTGCGCCCCCGTGACGTCATTACATCCGGGTGAAAGTTAACTCGATAAGCACTTACACTACTACTCACAATGTCTATCAAAATTTAGCAAATTGGATGGATGTTGGTGTGCAAAATTCTCGGCTAGAAGGCTTTTGAAGGAAATCCCCATCTCTTAACCTAGGGAAGAGAGATAACCCAATAGGAAAACAGGCAAAGTGGCTGCCAAAGTCAAAAACCACCAGTGGACATCCTTAACATCGAGAATTACAGAATATCATGTGACTGAGTCACGACCAATCAGGATGTTGGATGTTCCACAAATATGCCTTGGCTTTATAGTATATTATTATACAATGCTAGTGTAGGGGATCATCCAGGTTTACCAGACAAATTGAGATGGTGCTATTTGTATGTGGATGTTCCACATGGTAGACCCGGTGAGTTTTGTTTTTTTTTGAGGCCGGGTGTATGTTAATTTATTTGATATTGCTACTGCGGAAGCTAGGATATTATCATGGTATATTTCAGCCTCTACTAAGTACTAATTCGAACTTAGTACTAATTCGAACTTTCCATATTTACTGGTATGCACTTAACTAGTAATGGTAAGCCTAAAGCTGTTCGTGTGTATGTACTTGACTGTGAGCAATGTTAATGTAAAATTGACAGATTATATATCTGTATTGCCCTTCTCTGTCATATAAACTAACTGTATTATTTAAGAAATAATGCTTTCATACGCATGCTCAATGGTTATTTCACGCGCGGTTAAAAATAACGCCTGTGAAAACATTATTTCTATTCTATTGCACTACCCAAATCGATTATCAACAAGGATTATAATGAAAAGTTGAAAACATATTTTGAACTTTGACAGTCTTTCTCCCCTTTCTTGAAAAAAACTCGTCCACTGTTGCTCCCGTCTCGGTTGGCATCGTGCCAATGTCAGTGGACGAGTTTATGTGGTCTCTCAAATGGGGAGTGATACTGTCAGCTGCCTCAGCTGTGTAGAAATTACGTGGATATATGCGTATTTGTGTTCGCTTTGTTAATCAATTTCACGATGGAAACAACAGTTACCCTTGAGTAAGAAATTTCATCTTGTAATTTATTTGTTTGTTTTATTCGATTGTTACTAGTATGAAAGCAGATGTCCCTTTCCTCATCCAACTAGTGAATTGGAATCTCCTAATAAACACCTGCACTTGACGGGTGTTGATTTCACATAACCGTGCTAAAAAGTGTAATAAATGCACGGTTAGCTCGATGTTATTGACACAAGTGTTATAGAATCTGGCTTTACAGGTTGACGTGATTCAGTTGTCACCCTGTTTTGCCGCCCCAAATTTCTCGTCATCATTCGTACCACACACAGCATATGAATACTCATCGTATGGAAAATAATAAACAATTTATGTGTAAACTAAACTCTGTGTTTGAAAGCCATGAGCTAGTACGACATGGCAGATATCAGCTGACATCGAAATCAGTTTTTATTGCTAAACCGGCGCATTGATATTAAACTAGGTACCGTGCGTATATTCGAGGTCACACGACGATACACTTGGTCAGTCACGAGCAGTATAGAAGAAATACCTACAGGTATTCGAGTAGTTTTATTGAATTTAATATATTTCGGAACAAATTATTAATCAGCATAAACAAGGAATTTTAAACAATCATAACCATAGATACATTGGTGTGTAATTTCACCGGTCCACGTAACAAAAAAAATACGATATGCATCCATACATGTACATATACTTCAATGGGACAGCAGTGTGCCAAATCTTTTGTTCTACTGACATCAACCCTTCAATTATATTTGTACCTTTTGAACTCCTTTAATGTCGATCAAAAAGCCTGGTACACACGGCCAGTTTTCATGTATCCGTGTGAACGACTGACCACAACTGTCTACAAATTCTCCGGTTGTCCAGTTTCATATATCGTGTGTACCAGTAACCAGTTTTAGACGCTGGCAGAACTTGGCGATATCCGTTTGTACTATTTTGTACTCTAGTGTAGAAAAATGTCACTGCCATTTCACAACCTGGAACTACTTTTCATGTGGCGTGTAACAATAATAATCTTGGCACATCATCCGCTAGAATTTCTAATAATCCTTGCATTCGGTCTGCTTCTGGTGCTTCTTCTCGTTATCCGCCGATTTGGGTATTCCATTTGAAAGGTAATATCCTGGACAAAAGACTGACAATACAACTTGCAGCAGATCCTTTGTCAATTATATTTCGTGAGTCTTACACCAAATCGTTGCCGAAATTACGGTCCGCCTAGCAGTATCGATACAGCCCTATCACCCCACAGTTTAAACAGTTCACATAGTGCAGAGGAGAAACTGACTTTGCACAGCTCCGTTCTTAGACTGTATTTGCTATGAAGACGTGTACACACGGACAAGCTGTGATATGTGTTCATGTTAGTTATTGGGCTGGATGAAATTACGCCGTAATTCGCAATACACAGGAACCAGTTTACGTCGAACACTGTAAAATTGTTAAGGAAAACTTGGTCGTGTGTACCAGGCGTTATCATCGCTGTGGAGGGTAAAAGCTGCAGGTTATAGACACATTTCATGTAAAGTCAGTTTTGATCCAATTAAAAGCACTGCTTCTAAATAAATGAGCGATTCTCTTGGGTACGAAGTAACAGGATTAATAATGAAACACAAATACAAAATTACAGATGGTGATGGTAATAATAATAGGTTAAGAAATACAATTAAACGGTCAGCTGAATACTGGTAGGAGCAAAAGCAACGAATTGTTAAGCAGCGTAGCATAAAAGAAACCCACGGAGAAAAATAGGCCAGGTAGAGTTAAGGTCAAACAGAATAACCAAAGAAACACAGTCTGTATGAGTTGTCAGCAGAAGTCAATAAAGAAATAGCACAAAGTCTTGAAATACAGCTCTAAAAATACTACTACAATGCCCCTGCTACACTGTACACTATGTCGGAAATGCGAAGTATTTTTTAAAGATTTTTTTTTTTTTTTTCAATATTATTGCCACAATCAAGATAACTTTCTGTCACTCAGACAGCATATATTCCCAAGGCAGTTTACCTGAAAATAATTTGTATTGATAGAAAGGTTCACTGCATTCACAGAACAAGTTTTAGGCCTGGTACACACGACCAAGTTTTCCTTGACAACGGAGACTAAATTTATGGAAGTCTTTAGTGGCCATTAGCTTTCTTATAAGCCTGTATCATAGACAATGATCATACCAGAGCAGGATATAGTGAATGGCCGTAAGAAATATGGGCTCACTTGTCAAGGAAAACTTGGTCGTGTGTGCCAGTTGATGTTTTCATTTACTCTCCCACTGCTTCCGTAACTTGAGTAGCTCACTGCTGTTTTAGATAGAACTTTCCTGCTTGGTCCTACATGAAGCTTTATAATTGTATGACTTGGCACACCTTTGCACGGTGGTCTACAACTTATGTGGGTTCCTATATCTGACTGATATGACATTTCAAGATTGTGACAATTAATATTGGTATACGATAAAAATGCTTTAAAAAATACTCCTCATCCAATTCTGACATATCTAACATAGTGTACATCGTGGCACAGTAGTTTAGAACGGTATTTCAGCACTGTGGGTGTCTTCTTTATTGACAGCGCATAGAAGCCATGTTCCTGTAATTATATTTCTATTTCACATTGTTCGTCTAAATAGGTATCATATTTGTATTCAACGTGGATTGAGGAATATTTTGGTTTATCACATATTTGCCTGTGATACTGGTCATTTAGCCCCGTTGATACTGTGGAATGACACCGTTCCATATCATGATATGGATTTCTGCCCTCACGCGCGGGCCTGATATCGGTTATTTGCCCTTGGGCTGATATCGCGCACAGGAGTGGTTTCCCCTCGAGGAGCTCGTCACATTCTCTCCACAGTCTGACCGAGCGCATTTTTTGCTTTTCAGCTGGATCTGGCTACGTATTAAATGTTTTGAAGTATGTATACTCTTTCGATAATTGATCCTGAATTTGAATCTTTTCGCTCTGGTGTATCATCAAAATGGGACTAAGAAATTTTTGCAACGTTAGCTGCATTTTACCGAGGGTTCAATATTCGATGAAACAGTTTCATGTAAAAGTAAAATCTATGTCTACTTGTTTTGTCAATACAATGCTACCATTCATCTATAAATATGTGATAAATAGATTATGATATACCTATTTCCATATCGTCCTTGGCATCAGCCCTCGACCCCCATATCAGCCCTCGGGCCTTCGGCCCTCTGGCTGATATGGGGGTCTCGGGCTGATACCAGGGCCGATATGGAAATGGGTATACAATAATCTCTAATTATCAACCTGGTCATAAAAAATATAGCATACACGGATATTAGCAAGCCTGTTCCTTTTCAAAAGTAGGTACCGTGTGCGTGAAGCACCCCCTTAAATGGTTGGGAGCTATTAGACTTTAGCAGTACGGATCTGATAAGACTGAGGCTGGAGAGTTAAACCGCTCTGTATTCCCTCTAACGTTGGTAGAGGAGCGCCATCTACCGGCTTGAAGGTGAAGCGCTGAATGAAGTTGGTAAAGAACAGAAACATCTCCATCTCAGCCAGAGGTTTGCCCAGGCAAGTGCGCGGACCTGAAGGAGTATCATAGCACTGTATTGAATTTAACTCGAATTAAACTTCATAATACACAAAACACCAGACTCTGTCACAGTGTTACTTCACGGTATGGATGAAATGTGGTTTGTAAGAACTGGTAAGTTATGTAAGAGGTGGAAAACAATTGACAAGATCTGGGACCGGTGTGATGGATAAGAATGTCCTGGTGATCAGTGTCTCTTTTCAGATGCTTTTCTATTGCAACCAAGGACGGACACTTGTCCCCAATGTGGAGCAAAATGTCCTAGCTGGGTTAGAAGATAGGGAGACACTCGTCGCCATCGGACATTCTTAGCCTCCCGGCCCTGGTTGACTCAAAAGCAACCATATGACTCCACAGGAAAGCTTCTCTCGACATCTCACATTCAGACTAGAATATGGAGGATTACAGGATGTAGCCTTGGTTTATCAACCGAATAGAAAGCAACCAAATGACTCCACAGGAAAGTTCATCTCGGCCTCTATAGCATTCAGACTAGAATACGGAGCATTTCAGGACGTTGCCTCTTGGTTTATCAACCGACTAAAAGGCAACCATATGACTCCACAAAGCTTCTCTGGGCATCTCAGATTCAGACTAGAATACGGAAAACTTTAGAATGCAGCCTTGGAATATCAACCGCCTGAAAAGCAACCATGTGACTACACAGGAAAGCCTCACACGGCACCTCACATTCAGACTGGAATGCGGAGGATTCTAGGACGTAGCCTTATCTCAGACCTTTCGTATAAATTTCGTGATGAAACACAAATCCTTCCAGATGACCAAAAATTGAAATAAAACTTGCTCCAAGAGACATGCATTCCACCTGACGTGTCACATTTTTTTACAAGAGGAAATAATGCCTCATACCAAGTAGAGGAGTAGTATATAAAGAGTCTTTAAAGGCCAATTGACCTCAGAAATTTGCATGACCTTTGTGACGTCACGCGTCAGCCAATCAGAAGCGAGTATTGTAGTCACGTGGGGTGTGGTGGATGGTGGTGGTGGGTGGTGGGTTTAAGATGGCGGCTGTGGTGGATGGTGGTGGTGGGTGGTGGGTTTAAGATGGCGGCTGTGGTGGATGGTGGTGGTGGGTGGTGGGTTTAAGATGGCGGCTGTGGTGGATGGTGGTGGTGGGTGGTGGGTTTAAGATGGCGGCTGTGGTGGATGGTGGTGGTGGGTGGTGGGTTTAAGATGGCAGCTTGTGGTGGATGGTGGTGGTGGGTGGTGGGTTTAAGATGGCGGCTTGTGGTGGATGGTGGTGGTGGGTAGTGGGTTTAAGATGGCGACTGTGGTGGATGGTGGTGGTGGGTGGTGGGTTTAAGATGGCGGCTTGTGGTGGATGGTGGTGGTGGGTGGTGGGTTTAAGATGGCGGATTTAAGATGGCGGATTCTCAAGGTCAACTGGCGATCACGTGATCAAGGCATGTACTGACATGTTCTGGATTGCATCAGCATTGGCTGGGTGCCAAGTGTTGACCACTATAGGTCTGGAAACCTTTGACCTTTGTATTCCTCCGCGGTGATGCGGTCTGGCGGTGATGCGGTCGCGCAAGAAAGCTTCCGCGGAGGAAAGGTAGTCCCTAGACTACAAATACGCTGCATGGTCCGATTGGGGCGAGTGAGGCTCTTTTCAGTCATGTCATGGGTGTTTTCACAGAATAAATGTCATGCGGAGGATGGGTACTAGTATTTCGCTGACGTCCTAGTAATAAACATAATCTACTAGGTGTTGTACCATGTTAATGGATCAGTCTAACGTCTGCCACCTAGGGTCAGTGATCTTATTGTCCCGTGTATCTCCGCAAGAAAACAACAAACGAAGTAAGCCTCAGGATGGTTGTAGGGGATTCTGCGCATGCGCGGTGGCCCAAGGGTATGGAAATAGCCGTGTTGGGAGCTAGGGGAGCCACTAATAGTCCAGTGGGGTCATATGAGGTATCCATGTGAAGCATTCGTGAAGGAGCATCTGACTGGACTAGTGGGGTTGAACTAGCGTCATTCTGCGCATGCGCGGTGGCCCAAGGGTATGGAAATAACCGTGTTGGAGCTAGGAGTTACTACTGGTCCAGTGGGGTCGAGTGAGGTATCAAAGTGAAGCCTAGGTGAAGGGGCATCTGACTGGACTAGTGGAGTTGAACTATCGGCATTCTGCGCATGCGCATAGACGTTTTGGGATGTAGGGGAGTCCCTAATGGTGCAATGGGGTCGAGTGAGGTATCCAAGTGAAGCCTAGGTGAAGGGGCATCTGATGGGTTGGGTGTGCGGTAGGAATATCATTCTTTTGGACTAACCCATCAGAATAGTACGTATCACGGACTACACCTGACGTCTAGGCGCGCATGTGTGACCTGGTCTATAAAACACGTCCCTCTGGATCCCACACCTTCATTTCTACGGTTGCAGAGCCATGGCGGAGACCCAGCCCCATGCGACTCGCATTTTACAGTATGCCACCGTGGTGAATTCATTCACGGGTTACCGAGCAGTGGTC